>JABMBV010001083.1:0-11657 GCA_018906735.1 Mesochorus sp. PSUC_FEM 10030011 | reverse complement strand
AATAATGCTAAAATAAATATTCAAATAAAAAAGAAATATCCAAGTAGAAAAAGATATAACTTCAACTAAAAATTATTCAAACTCGTTGATAAAAATAATAAAAATTATATAGCGAATCACGTGTGACTCACTTCAAGTCACGTGGTTCATAATCTGTGATGCTTGAAGGTTTTTTTTTTTACAATGGAACTTTCGTTAACTCTCTCGATGAGCCAGAGGAGAGAAGTTACGATATGGATGGGTTATATACCTCGAGGGCAAAAATCGCAAAGGATTCGTGCGACACAGCCTCCACGACGGTCCGGAGACGTCGGGGGTAGAGCAGGGGATGGAGGGCACACGTATCGAGACCGTTGTATCTTGAGAAATCTGTGCCGAGAACGTTCGGTCACGAGGACCTCACGAGTCTCTCTCGCGAGTTAAAACGTTCATATAGCGAGAGAGAAAATGCGGCGACCTCCCGGTTTGCCCCCACCCCCTGCCCCTCGATCTCGACAGTCTTAAATCGCACAAACCGTGATCACAATCGCGAGTCTCGCGTATATAAAGACGCGTGTGTGTATATATAGAATTACGACTATGTAAATTGGCTTCAAATATATATTGGAGCGAGATATTCGATCGGGATGTCTGGAACGTTGTGGAATATTTGAAAAAAAAATTTTCGTTTTGGCTCTGATAATAAGTGGATTGTTTTTACATGACATTGCACTTTTTGCATGTGCGATGTTTTTTTACAATTCTTTAAAATGCTTCGTAAAGAAAATCTTTGAAAAAAATCTACTTTTGTATAAAAGACATTTGAACTTTCAAAAAAACGATTTAATTTACTGGAAAAAAATACGTCAGTAATAGCGAAAAAAGAAAATTATGATCCAAAGAATTTAAAGGGTCATGAGAAAATGATTTTCCATTCTTGATTCAGTTGATCCCGATAGAGATCCTTCAGGAAAATTTTCGTTGCCATTTCATCGATAATGGAACCAATTAATGCATTCTCTGAGAAGAGGTTGAAAAAAAAAAACAATTTGCAGTATATTTGAAACGAGAGTAGCTCTCGCGGTTGCAGGCGAGACGAAGAGATCGCGGTCTCGCAGCAGGAGGGCTACATGTTCTTGTTCGACTGGAATTTTGCTGGTCTGTTCAGATGTGTATTTGCTACGAATGAGACGCCATAGAAGCTCCTATTGGTTCATAATTGTCAATCGTTCTTCGCCTTATAGACAAATAAAAATTTATCGTAAGTAGAAAAAAAGCAATCGATGGAATGAATTCCAAATGAGGGCTAATCAATTTTTCGATATATTTTTTTCGTATTGATATACTTTTATGAACATAAAAGGCATTTCGAACTCAATGAATAGAATTTTTGGAAAAAAGAATAATATTTTCGAGTTGCCTGAAAAACTTTTCATTAATTTTTTAGTTTTTTTTTTAGAGTTTTCGATTAAATATTTGTCGAAAAAAGTAATTTTCAAAAAAAAATAAATTGAAAATGTGTAAGTCAAGTACAGTATATCGAATTTTTGAAAAATTCGGCTCGAATATTTTCGCAGTTTGTTCTACAACGTTCTATGGAATAAAAAGAGGAAAAATTGTCGGAAAACGTCATTCGACCTGGAATAACTCATACGCAATCCTCATATGGGATCAAACTTTCTCGTATTTAAAAAGTCAGGAGTCAAGGCATCATGGAAGGGGAGGGGGAGATGTGAGGACCAAAGTTATTATTGACAACGTTGGGCCAAAAAATCTCGAGGGGTCTCGCAATTTTTCGCGAATGAATAATCTACACATATAAGTGTGTGTGTGTGCGTGGTGTGTTTTCAGGTCCCTGAAAAGAAACGAGAGTGTTTGTACAGCTAATGGAGCCTCGCTCGAACGATATTCTGAGCGCGAACTAAAATGCGTGGTTTCTCGCACTATATACACATGTCGACAGAACACAAAACCATTTGACTATCGTGGTTTCGACAGAGAGATACCGAGAGAATGGGAGAACCATCGTAGACGAGAGAATGCGAAAATCGACGCGAGCCAATTTTTTCATTCCCTCCATTCCTCGATCGATTTCCATTTTCACAGCTTGTTTCTTACCCATGCATTCCTAAGATTTTTACGATCTGTTCCCTAATTTTATATTGCAAAATTTCAGCCCCTTCGTGGCGCCGTGAGTTTCAGTGGTTCTCAAACCAATTGAAAAACGAAAATGAGAATGATTTTTCAAAAAAGTTAACTTTTATTCTAATTAACCCTTTGAGGGGCATTTTTTCATTATTGCCATTGTATTTTGCAATTTTGCGATATCTTTATACTTTTATGTAGTTTTTAATGTGTTGAAGGTTCGACTTACAAAATACTTATTAAAAAAATGTATATTTGTTTATTTATAATTATGGTTATAAATAAACAAAAAACTCGTTTTTTTTAGAATTAATTGAGCTGTTCTTGAGCAAAATGTCGAATTGCTTTGAATTTTTATATATACTTTGTGTCAGTTGCTTTTATTTTTATTTTTTTCAAATCTTTCGGCAAGTTTAATTTTAAGAAAAAAAGTGATGAAATTTCCTAAAAATTGTCGCCATTTTGGGTCTGACGTCAAAATCGTAATCAACGTTCTCAAAAACTCATAAAACACCTACGATTTTAAAAATTTCTTTAATTGAAAAATGTGCCTCGCAAAGGGTTAAATATTGACTCAAGTATTTATTTTTCAATTTCCATTTCTTAACCAAGTACTCTTGTTTTCCATTGAGAGTCACTGACATTTTTTATACTGGATGAAATACTTTTTTTCCAAATTAATTCCACAAGATTTTTGACGATCGCCTTCAGCAGAATGGACAGGAAAACCATGGAAAATTTGTATCGATAGTCGCAGTCCTCACTTATTTTTCTGGTTAGTATAATGACAGCGGGTTTAAACACAAACATCGAGCCCCTCTATCCTCCCCACGAGTAAAACAACTGTATATAATTTGCTATCTTATCCGGAGCAAAAAATTGAACTCTTATCGCAATGTTTTATCCACCGGAGGCAGCGAACTTGCTATCTCTATTTCTCTCTCTCTCTCTCTCTGTCTTTGTAAAGTGGGGAAAAAAATAAACGATGGAAAAGTGAAAGTTCGGACAACGCGATATGCCGTTGGGAAAACGTGATTTTAAATTATGATTTAAACAATACAAGAAAATTAGTATTGCCTTAAATTTTTAAAACTTCCGGTATACAATTTAATTTTTTGTTTTACCTCTACATCAATGTTTGTAATTTCCAATAAAAAAAAAAAAACGATTCTGTATCCAACGATTATGGAATGATTGTTCAGTCCAAATAGGTCGAACTTTTACACATGTGCTTTTTGCATTATTTACAACGTATTAAAACAAATTCAGTAACGTAACTAATAATCTTGTGCTGGCTACTCGTACCACCTTAATAGGAGTCCTCGGTCTAAACAAGCACAATTTATCGTCTCGTATTATATACGTGAAGCATTGAGGGTCTAATATTTGAATTTTTATTTCTTTATTACTCGTCTAACTTATTACGTTGCTTCGACTTGCCCATTATCTTGATTATTACTCTTTTCAATTTTTATTTAACTATAACTCGGTGTCCACCCTATTCCCTGCCTATATCCTCAGTTTTGCAATATCAATTAAACATCTTTTATGCTGAAATATTATGTGAGTATAAATTCAAATTTGAAGTCCCCTAATTAACCTTTTGAAGGATACATTTTACTATTGGATCGCTGATTATGATTTTGGCTTCAGAGATGGATAATTTAAGATGTCGGACTCAAAATAGCGAGTATTTAAGATATTTAGAAAATTTGATCATTTTTTTTGAAAATTTTAACTTGCTGAAATATCTGAAATAAATCTATTTAATAATACTTGACATGAAATGTGTGTAAAAAAATTTCAAAGCATTTCGACACACTATTTAAAAGCAGCTGAATTTATTCTGAAAAAAAAAACGAGTCTTTTGCGTTTGAATTATTTATAACTAATTCTAAATAAACAAATATAAACGTTTTTCCATAAATATCTTATAACGTGAACCTTCAAGACTCAAGAAACTACTTAGAAGTATAAAGAAAAAAACTACAGAAAAAAATGGATTAAAACGATAAAGTTTTTTTTCTCATAAATCAACCAACGAATTAGTGATTAGCATAAAAATAAACTTCAACACACATTCGTTAAAAACAGTTACAATTTCAAATGTTTTTTTTTGCGCTGTAGTCGAAAATTTATTGCTTAGAATTTGTACCTCTTAAAAAAAAAAAAACTTTTTTCAAAACTATATTATCTTTCAGATAAGAATGATTAACACTCATTTTGTTTTTCACAAAATCTTCAATATCTCGAAATATATGTTTTATTAATGATTTAGTCGGTACACGTGTATCTAAGAAGATATTTTTTGTTTCCTCGTAAGGGCATAACTCAATGACGTTGCATGGGAACATCGTGTTTGCCATGATTTTTTTTCCTCCATATACGCTGTTTTCTCTTATATATGCTCCAAGGTTGAGAGCGGTTAGTCATTGCAATAACCGTCTCGCGGGCCTCACTTCTGAACACACATATACGAAAGCATATATACACTCACATATGGGAGCTGAGTCAGACCTCTGTGACTCGATGTTGGCTGACATAGAAAAAAAAAGGTATATTATAGTCCGAATGCGGGTTGTGTTCTTATCAACGACCGCGAAGCGCTGATAAGACCTCTCGCGCGTCCACGAAATCGATACAATGCCACGAAAGTTACGATATTTTTTTTCCCCCTTTTCTTTTTTACTATTCTCTGATGTTTTAGCACGATGTGGGCAAGCGCGAATGAGTAAAACTGGACGGACAATATATTTTCAAATTGCCGAAAGCTCAGGTTTAATTTTAGTTCTAATCTCTTCGAAAACTTTTTTTTTTAATTTACAACTATAGTCAAGAATTTATTACAAATTACGAACGTAACTTGAAATTCATTTTCATTTTTTTTTGTATATTAACAAAAAATACAAATTTTTTAATTTAAATTTAATTTAATTTAAATTTGATTACGAAATTTCAATTTAAAAAATATTAATTTGTTTATTATTGGCCATCAGTTTTTATGTCAATATTACGAGGAACTAGAGTGCAAAAAGAGGCTAAAGCATTAAAGAATATGATTTTTAAGTTGCTCGAAGTTATTTTTGTAACTGGACGATACGAAGAGATCAGACGGAGGTCGAGAAAATAATAATTATTGAGAAACTTGAATTCAATTGAACTTCTGTCTCGGAATTAGTTTTCATTGGATATTTAAAACAGTTGGAAATTACTTTTGATCCTCAATTATAATTTTTTAAATATTTCATACAAATTTTTAGAATATTTTTTAAACTTATTCGTACATTTTTTAAATTTTGTATACAAATTTATACAATTAACAACAAATTTTTTGTAATATCCAGAATCACTTTAAATCAAAAAATTCTAAGACAATTGTAACTCTAAAAAGAAAAGTTGGTTCTTCAACTTCCAGTCAAATTTTGCGATTGAAAAAAAGCATGGATAAAGCCCTAAAAAATAATTAATTTTTATCATCAACAATGAATATTTTTAATTAGGTTAGAAGAAGGGATGTCTCAAAAAAAAAAAAAATCATGAAACAATTGTTCGATGTAATGCGAAGGTATGAGCGCGATTCTGCGTTTATAACGACATAATTACAGAGTACGTTAGCCGGTGAATATTTTTTTTCATCCTTTTATTTTTCCCCTCTTGGCTTGGCACGAAGGAGAGTCCGAAGCTCTCGCTTTTCTCACGTGTAGCTTTAATACAGAGTAATAGCCCGGTCGCGCTCGAGGGTGGAGGGGTTTTGTGCTGTGAAGCAAAGCCAACTCTCGCGCGAGCGACGTGCGTGATGCCAGAGTCTATATCGTCTCGGCATCACACGATGACAACCGGCTGTCATAGCTGACTTTCTCCCACGTGACGATCCAATTTTTTTTTTTTCAAGGCAAAAGAACTTTTTTCGGAAAATTTTTATTTTGCTTGTTTTCATTGAGACAGAATTTACGATTTCCGGGCGTGGCCGCGACGAAGAACAAGCAAGGGACGCTGTTGCTCTCTCGCTCTCTCTCTCTCTCTCACTCGCTCTCTCGAGTTCAACGAAATTCCGTATCGCAACCGGCGCAGCCCTCATTAACGGCCACTCAACTTCACGCCAATGATGCCGATTGTCCCGCAAAATGTTAAAATCTCGCAAAAGAATCTTTATCAAACGGAGATGCATAAACTTTTTGTTTATTTCGTAAAATTAAAAGCGCTCATTTCAGCCTGTAATTTCGTAATTATTTTTTCGTCATCATTTTAAAAGACTGCGAGAGGCAAACTCGAAAATTTCTTTTCAACTGTACACAATGTTCCCTTCGTTAATTAACTTTTTATTAAAAATGTGTAACTACTAAAAAAAAATACAATTAAGAAAAATAACAAATTATTAAATAAAATTATTTTTGTTAAATAACATTACGAGTTATTATTCCTTTAAACCAAAGGAAATGTAAATAATCGAGTAGGTTTCATACTTAATATTATTAATAAAAAAAAAGCTCCGTAAGCCAAGTGTAGCAAAATGTAGAAAATTGAATTTCTCTAATGTTTAACATAATAAAGATAGAGCGTCGATAATAAGAAGAGGGTGTTAAAACAGAGGCAGGAGGAGTAACACGAGCAATAAATATATGGGTTCACGTGGAATGAGAGATGCAACGATGATGTAGTCTGGCTCTGCGGCCAGCTGCCCTTCTCCCACCCCCCAGACTCACCCTTTTTATAATACGTGCACATAAACCCGGTGCCCTTTCTCATCGAGGTACAATGCACGATGCATCATCGAGCGTGGTAACTCAGTGACAGCAACAAATAACAGATCGGCAAAGTTTCAAGGGATATACATAATGCACATCGTGACGTTCTTCCTCTCTCCGCGTACTCACTTCCTTTTCTTCTTCATTTCTTGCTCTATGGGCTCTCTCTCTCTCTCTCTCACGTTTGCATGGTAAAGAAGCACAAAAAAAAAAGAAAACAAAAGGGTGAGTTTGCGGGGAGAGATAAAGCGCCCAGCACACGTTGACTTGTAAGATGCCGGTAATTTATGGCCTATTACAATTACCACACAGACTCGTGAGGGCTGTGTGCAACTCGAGTGATTAATCGACTGACAAGCGGGTGGGATCGATACCCCAAGAAAGACAGAGGGACAGAAAGAGTAAGAAAAAGAGAGAGAGAGAGAGAGAGAGAGAGAGAGTGTGTGTGTGTGTATTTCTTATTATAATGCACACACATACAAAGACAAAAATCTATGATAAAGTTTTTTTACCAACTCGCGGTATATATAATACTTTTTCGATACTATATTTTGCGAGAGGCACGTCACGAGCAATGCCCGCGGTGTGCGAGGAAGAAAAAAAAAGGAAAATGGAGCATAAGAAGGGAAGAAGAAGCGAAAGATTGTACAGTAGAAGGGCAAAAAGTTCCCGTAGGGTCTTTGGAGAGAAAAATTTGTCACTGACATCGGAGTAGCATCGCCCCGATTATCATACGCCGATTCCGGTGCAATTTCCCCTCAAGATTTATCTCGAGAGTTTCATCACATCCCCTTCGTTCGCTTTCTTCCTTCCATACTTTGCTCTCGCATCTTATTATTTTATGAAAGACCGCGCGCGAGACCTCGGCGAGGAGACGAAACATCGCGAGTTTGTCTCGCGCCCTTGTCAGCGACCGGCTCGCGCCGAAAAAATGGCGGAAGGAGCGAAAAGCCTTCGCGAAGAAACGCAGACATAGTCCGACAATGTGAGAGATGAGTTCCGTTCTTGTCGCGCGTTTTGCTCTCGCGCGTGTATACTCTCTTGGTCTCTAACGAAAAAAAAACTGTATATATATATATATATGTACTTATTCGCGACGTGGGTATTTGCGAACGCGACGACTTTCGCACCTTCGGCGAGCCAGGAGGAGGCTCTCGAGCGCATATTATATTTGTACTGCGACACCTTCTCGCGCTTGGTCCAGCGCAGAGAGAACAGCATGCGCCCATATAACATATATATATATATACACAGGCATATACATTGAAAATATATATACGGAGACAAGAGACGAGAGGGAAGATTCGAGAGAGCCCCTCGCCGCTTTCCCGTTTGTTTACTTATTTACTTGAATGCTCCGCGAGCTCCGCGTGTGTGCCATGCACTCTCTACCCTCTCTCCCTCATTTATCGTTTGCTCGACGGTTGTACATCAACGCGCGTGTCAAGAAATATACTGCACTTTACACGCGCACCCATATGCAACGCACTCCAAAGCTTTTTTTCCTATATCTTTGTCCTTTTATCTCTCTCTCTCTCTCTCTCTCTCCCCCATCTCCTCCCCCTCCCATTTCCGTCAATTTTCATACACGACACTTCGTATATACTTTCATACACAGCGTTTTAATGCCCCCCGGACACAGAAATGAGCCGAGAAAATTCTCGAGTACCGTTTTCATCCACTCGATTATCCCGCGTTTTGACAGATATTGATGGAACCTCGAGAGCACGACGAGAAGTGAAAAAAAAAAGGGGAAAGAGAAAACTTTAAAAGCCATTTTATAAGCAGGTTCGTCAGATGGTTGAGAAAATATCTCGTTTTGATAAAACGAAGTATAATTTTTGTTATACGAAGAACTTTACGGAAGGTATTGCATTTTTAAACAATTTTTTTACGAACTGTCAATTATGGTTTTTTTTTAATTTAATAAAATTATTACCTATTCATGCAAAACATAAATAAATAAATAAATTTATTTATTCGATCTGTTCATTTTGAATGTTTTTTTTTTTAATTGTTTTCTTCCTTTGTATAAGAACCCTGATGACATGAGTCATCTTCCAGCTTTTTCTGCATATCTGAGACGATTCAGGCCAACTTTTCGTTTGACTCGCAGATCAGAACTTCAGCGATAGAAAATGGCTTCTGGCACAAAGTCTTGGTTGAATTTTTCCAACGCGCAATGTCGCGTCGTTGTAGTTACAGAAAAAGAGAAAGAGAGAGAGAGAGAGAGAGAGAGAGAGAGAGAGCGACGATCGCGGTATTACAGGAACGTAATATAAAGCCGCCGAGAGGTGAAACGAGCGCGGAGAACTCTCGCGGGAGGAGAGAGGGGGGGGGGGGGGGGGTTCGAAGCAGAGAGACGCCGGTGAAACGATCGGCATACCTCGCTCACAGTCGTTGCCTCCTCTCGTTCTTCCTTCTTGGGGTGCTCAACCTTCTTTGCATTCGCGGTTTCTTTGCTCTCGCGGAGGTTTTGACGTCGCGCGACGACGAGCGAGCAGGAAGAGGGCAATGAGGTTAGGAAAATTCTTATGGAGCGATCCCGCGCGCGAAGAGGATGTATAAGACGAAAGCAAATTTTCTCGATGTATAAAAGTTATTCGATGTAATCATATGTTAGAACGAATCTTAAGGGATCGTTTCGGTTTATATGTTACGAGCGTTATTACGGGAGGTGACGAAAGAGAGAGAGAGAGAGAGGGAGAGAGCTCGTAATCGCCTATTTTTTCTTGTCGAAGCTTGGACGTCTCCCGGAGGTGCGTCGACTGGGAGATGAGGCGCAATAAAGTCAGACAACCAGAGAGAGAGAGAGAGAGAGAGAGAGAGAGAGAGGAGAAAGCACGCGAGGGAAGTTTATTTATGGAAAGGTGTGCGATGGCAGGAGGGAGCGCGGGGACGACGCTCTCGACGGGGCGACTCTCTTTCTGGTAAAGATTCGTAAAAGGCGGCTGTGGCGCGCGCGCACGCGGCTTCGGTTCCCGAATGTACCGCGGTCTCTTGCGTGGGTGCCCCGCGCGCTTCTTCTCTTGCCGGCTCTCTTTTTATTATCATTCCTGACCCCCTCCCCCTCCCACCCACTCCCTTCCTCACCGCCTTCCGCTCTCTCCTCCCCCTTCTTACAGATTTTCTGTACGTTCCGTGTGTGATGCGGTGAATGACCGGATGGCAAGGACGCCACAAGGACATGCAGTCCAGAACGTATACGTCCGTCGCGTCATACCGGCGTCATATAGCGCGTTGCGCTTCGAAACTCATACGAGCTATCGTCCGATCCTTTTCGATCAACGTTTACAGAAATTTTTTTTTTTTTTTTTTTCATACCAATCGACAATTTTTTCAAAAGTTTGTATATGATCGGAGAGAAATGATTATTTGATATTTGAAATAAAAAAAAATGTAGTTCAATGCGAGTATATATTGAGATATTCCGCAACCGGAAATGAAAATTGCGGAGGTTGACGATCGGAGTCCGATTCGCGCGCGAGCTGTAGACGCACTTTCGTTTCTTTTGGGCAGTGCCCAACGTGTCGTATGACGATATGAGGAAAAGGGGCTAGGGGGCGAGGAGGGGGAGGAGGGAGTGGGCAGGAAAGAGACTTGTACGAATATGTTCTCTCGCGCTATGGCGACCGACCGAACGCGCGCGCGCGCGCGCGAACTCGATGCATTCTGCATTCCCGCATACCAGTTTATACGATGTTTACACGTCGACGTGCCTGGAGGCGCCTCTTCACTCCTGCGGGTGGTTATTTTCGGCATCCTCCTACTCCTTCGCGACTCTTCTTTCGGCCGGTCGCCGAAGCGCGAGGGAAAAGGACATGTTATAAACGCGCGGCGACGATCGGGAGAGAAGAAGCGGAGAAAGAAAAGAAAAAAAGATTGAGAGAGAGAGAGAGAGAGAGAGAGAAGCTACCCTTTCAATATCACCATTACTCTCGCGATCTTATTATCAAAACGAATATTTCTCGGGCCTTCTTTTTGTCCTCCAAAAAATCGTGTCCGTCTCGGAAAAAAAAACGCGTCAGATTATACGTATGTGTGTGTGTGTGTGTGTGTATAACTGTCTTCTTTCGCGTCGCAAAAAGATTACGACACCTGCGAATGAGATTTTCGGTAAAACCTCTTGGAGAGCAAAAGAAGCGGAGGGGTAAGGAGGAGGGGGGGGAAAGGCAGGGAGAAAAAGAGATAACAATGAGGTCCAAAATTTCGATGCAAAGCCATGGGCATTTCTCTCTCTCTCTCTCTCTCTTTCTCGGTCCCGCAACACAGACAGGGAGAGAAGAACATGTTTTCGTTCGGCGAAAAAGGGCTTCTTCCGAGTTGTTTGCGTGCTCCTGAGCATTCGCTTGTATGTGTGTGTGTGTGTGTGTGTGTCTGTGTGCACGTCTGCGAGACGTGTCCTCTTTAAGATGCAGCCACCACAACCGCGTCCCCCCAGACTGCAATCTTCACCTCCGTTTCAGTGCTAAAAAAACTCGCGAAAGAGGTGGGAGGAGGGGAGGGAGAGGTGGGGGAGGGGAAGAGCCGATGGGAGGAGGGGGCTTTATCGACGCGCCTTAAAATTCTATTTTTAAATCCCTCCTCTCCCGGCATCGACTCTCCACGTTTTATTGTTATGCCTCATCGTGTCTCTCCCTCGCTCCGGGACCTCTATCATTGTTCACAGAACGGGAAAGCATTTTTGTGCATTCCAACGATTACGCGATATTTCAATGGATCTTTGTATCTGAATCGTGTTAGAATTTTTTTGTTCCGTTCTTTTGTTTTTTTTTTTTTTTTTTTGGA
>JABMBV010001072.1:0-11657 GCA_018906735.1 Mesochorus sp. PSUC_FEM 10030011 | reverse complement strand
TTATTATTTAAAAAAATTACACATCACTGCATTATTTATATTATTTTTCTCGTCTGGTACCACGAATTTCAATTAATTTAATTATTACTTAATAACTTTAACAAAGTCCTGAAAAGACTTTTGGTCCTTCAAAAGCTAAGGCAGAAGTTGAGAGCAAAAACAAAAGGTCCAGTGTCGGAATCGCCGGTTGAACTTTCAAGAAATTGTCTACTATGGTATCGTGAAAATATCAAAAAACTTTAGTTTTCTAGCTGCACTCCCATCTTAAATATATATGTACTATCGGAAACTTTGGAACGCGTTTTTCTTACCGAGCTACATTTGCCCAAATTGGTTGAGAGGATAACTGAAAAAGTAATCGGCTTGCATCTTCCGCGAAGTATTTTTAACGTTTTCATATGTAGTTTTGTTATTAATGGTGAAATGCCAACGTTTTCTTAAAGTTCTTGAAACTTCAACTGTTTACAAAAAATGTTACTTTCATGAGCAGAAATCAAATTAAATTTTCTTCGTTCAATCTCCTTTTAATTGAATAGATTTTAACATAATCGATTACAGTATTTACGATTCGATTGTATTATGTTTTTGACTTTTTTCAAAAGATTTTAAAATTATTAGTTTAATTATGGTAAGTGAATTTTCACCAAGATAATGCTGATGTTCTTTCATAAGATCGTGTCTATTATTGAACTTTTTTAAGACGACAATTTTTGATAATATTGTCGGTAGTGTTAGTCTATTTTTCACTAATAGACAAATAAAAAAGAATTCTTTGACAGAGAAAAAAAATTTTAAAGAGATAGTTCATTTCAGTACTTTCGACGATGCCTCTTTAAAGTTGCAATTTCAAGCAATGAACTTCTTGATTACGAAATTGAGAAATCTTTTTTTAAATTTCCGTAACATTATGATATGATATTCAAGAAGATGTCACTCGAATGTTCGAAGAATGTCCTTTAAAAAATGATAAATGACTATTTTTTTTTCTTCATTATATGCAAAAAAACCATTTAAATGTGATTATATCGAATAAGTACATCGATAAAGCGTTAAAAAAAGTTCTTGAGAATCATCCAACTGGATGAAACTACTCAATAAGTTGGTGAATGGATAAAAAAATAACAAGAACAAATCTGAAACGACTCTCATTCGATAAATCGTGATTCCAATTTTTTTTTTTTCATCTCTCGACTTAGAACCCAAATAAAACCATCTCTCTGCCTCCTCCGACACTTGGGCAATAACTCACGATAGATGTCTTCCTCGTCCGGTGAAGTTCCCTTCAAGCCACTCTTCTGCCTCGTCGTATCCTCTTTCGTTCCGCTCTCGTTCCCCGATACGAGATTTCTGCCGCACGTTGTTTCCGCAGCTAGGAGTAGCCCGACCATAACCCACGTGATCATTCCTCACATCTCTGCAATGAATGATAACAGTTCGTGATAAATCGAGGCCTGTTCCGAGTGTACAAGCCGTCTTGTTCGCCCTATAGAGTTTGTTCTCCTTCCTCTTTCCGCTATGATTGATCGAATATTCCTCGAGCCTTTTTTTTCCGTCCAAGCAATTGAGATATATCAGAAAGAGCCAGAGCAAAAAAAATGTTACTTTTATACACGTACACCTATCCCTCGGAACTAAATTTACGGGTCATCGGAATATTCTAAGAGTCTCAAACTCTTTTGACCTAAAAAATATCACATTTCATGCCGCCATTTTTACATAAGTATAATATATTATTTTGTAACATATTATTAGCATCATACTCTCGGATATTTCACATCTGATTCATTCAAACTTTTTTTTTCTAATTAATGGTCGAACTCAAATCGAATCAAGAGTCATTATAAATCTAATAAAAAAATATGATCGTTTACTTCATCTTTTTTTCTAAGGTTATTAGATTATATAGACTCATCTCCCTCTTTGCTATCATATAGTCATGTTCATCATTAATAACAGTCAAATTATCCAGACTCGTGTAGTCGTGAATATCAATTGAAAGAGCGCAGATTTTTTTTTTCTCCCGGACGATCATGACAGTACATTAGGACTTTAAAAGATCATTTATATCACTTTTTCTTCCCACCTCATCCTATATCCTCCCTGTTCCATTGAAACCTTGTGGTTTTCCATCCATTTTTTTTTTCTTCCGAAAATCGCTTTACCGAAACGGAGATATCCGAGCTTCAAGGACTACATACCCATCCCTTTATTTCTTGCTCGACCCTCTTCGTTCTTTGGCTCTTGACACTGCGAAGGTATCGAGGGTTCATCTCGATTTTCTCGCGTGATTAAAACGAGGCCCGGACAGCGTTGTGGTGGCCGAACGAAATATCGTTTAAAGAAACCGCAGAACTTCCCCAGGAAAACGACACAGAGGATCCCAGGCGAAAAATCCACCCTTCCTACTCTCTATCTTTCTTCATCCCTCCCCCACCTTGACTCTTTCTATTTCGAAGGCTTGGATCCGCGGCCGTATAGGACACCGGAATGAAATCCGGATCGGAGAATTACTGCAATCGTGTGCCACTACCTATAAATCTTGCTTCGAAATCCCAACGCATCGATCGACTGAGAGAAAGAGAGGGAAAGGGAGAGGAAGGGAGTGAGAGAGTAAAACTCGTGATAGTAATACACCCTAACCTCGTATATGTAAGCTCTTGCATATATATATACGTACATGTAGATCACAGCAGCCTTACAGTCGGTATAGAGCCTTCGGTACTACATCAGAGCTTTACATGTACCAGCATATATATCTCGCACTCGAATCGACGCGACAGATAAAAGAAAGAAAAAGGTAACGAACAGGTAAAAGGAGGAAAAAAAAAACGCAAATTCCAATGAAGCGTCGGCTGATTTTCCGCAGCATATATGAAAAATCAGCCTCCGAGCTTCGTTAATGGAGCCTCCAACGCCATTTTTCTTCTTTTTTTTTAGATCCTTTGATGTCGCGTCTAGGGATACCAAATTTTTCCTAGAGGCGCACAAAGTACGCAGTTTTTTTCTGTCCCGTGACAAAATGGAGCTCGTGTGGTGACATCCAGCAACGATCGTTGTGGGAGCTCGGATCTTTGACCAATAAGAAAAAAAAAACCGGTTCGGCCAATCGTCACGTCGATTGGCTGACGCGTTAAGAGAGCACGGGAAAATGATCAAATTCAAGGGAAAATGCGACTGTGATAGGGAACGAAAGAGTCGAAGAAAAAAAAATGTGACATCGAATATATGGAAGGTTTTATTAACGTTCTTCTTCGTCCTTTTGCTCTCTTTCTCTCTCTCTCTCTCTTTCTTTTTATTTTTATTTTATGGATTCATCGACAAAAAACGCGCTACTTGTCACGCCAACTTTTCTTCATCTCTATATAACTGTGAGAATGAGATCTTCGTAGAGAGAAGAAAAAAAAAAGTCGGGGGCATTGGCTCGGAACAAATGGAGCTGGTGATCCCAAAACGATCAACTCTTTTTAAAATTTATTCAACGATAAAGTACCAGACCTACACTCATATAGACCATTTACAGCCACTCACGAAAGTATTCGTAAAGTATTGAAAAATCCCTGGTAGTTCACAATATTTCACTGTGATTTACATTTTCATTTTGCCAGGTCATTGGCAAACTCTTTTACTTATTATAAGAGCTTTTTTAAGGCAGTCTAAGAACATGGTTCACTTGACTCTCTGAGACACGCAATTCAGTCGATGTATATAAGTTATACATGCACATTAAAGATGGTTTTAAAAATTAAAAAAAAAAGGTCGCTGAATCGTAATCTCGTACAAAAATAAATAGAAATGTAATTTAAAAAAAATTCTGGATCCGTAAAAAACCACTTTTTATTGAAATTGAATAAATACTCAGTGAATTCAAATTTGAATCACGTATATTTTAAAAATAATCTACAGTGTAGGAAATTAATTATTTCGGAGGATAAAAGTTGATCGAATGGAAAAATGTTCACTTTTTAAATACACTTTCGAATGAAATATTGAATCAGCTATATTGGTTCGGCTATGTTGAATTTTATAAATTTAACATTGTGTAGGAGATCTTTGGTCTTTAAAATATAAATTCCCGAAGTTTCTTGAGTTCATTAATAATTCAATATCTTTGCTAACAAATTAAATCCCAAGAAATCCGTTTTTTCCATTTCTTCATTTATCAAAATTTGAAACAACTATAAATTTGTGATAAATTCATAAAATATTCGAACGTTCAACAACCTGGAAAAGCAAAAAAAAAAGCTGCGGAACTTCGCAACTCGAAATGCAAGAAGAATAATGAAAAAGAGGATGGAAAATATGTCGACCATGTATGGTTAAGTTACGAACGGGTTGAGTCATACCGTTGATTTAATATTCAACATCGAAGTGGTATATATATAGAAAGCACCGAGTTCAATTACATTTTCTTCTTGAATTCTCATGTTTTTTCCATTTAAAGATAATTGAATTGATTAATTTACATATTTAAGGCTATTCATGGAATTTATTTTCAATTTATGAGAAATTTTTTAAATGAATTCTTTATTAGGGTCATAAGGGATGTATTGATCCTTAAAAAAAAGGGGCTGGAGGGTAATGGTAGAGGGAGAGGAAGATTCATTCCTGAGAAATAATATTCAAAATTACGTCGAAGTTGATTAATCTGCAAACGCTTACTAATATCGAAATCCCTATAAATTATTTAGTCGAAAATTTTTTATAATAACGAGTGAATCTTGAACTGTGCATTTATTACGACAATTTTCTTATCTCGTGGAATTTCGACGCGTGCATCGTGATAAAAAAAAAAGTAAACCTTAAAACTGAGCCACCCGAAAGGTTATCCGTGAAAATCCCTGAAACGAGAGACGTCGAGTCACGTTATACGACTTCACCGTCTGGTTTGACATGGACGATTTCCCGGCTTCTCGATCTTTTTTTTTTTTTTTTTTTTTTCTTTTGCCGAACACAACGGAAAAGCTCGCAGGTCCGGGACTGACTTTTGGTTGTAACCAAAAAGTATAGAGCTGCACATTTCGTTCGTGGGAAAATCACTCGTGAATTTCCGAGCGAAATGGACTATATATATGCATATTCAGAACTACGGTCGCGTTTCCTCTAAGCTTTTTCTTTGGTTTTTTTTTCATATTTTCTCCTATATCTCTCTTTATGTCGTGTCTACCAGTTTTTTTTTTCGATTCTGAAACTCCGCGAGGCCTGAGAAAGCCTCTTTTTGTTTCTCTTATCTTTCAACACCGCGAAGCTTTTTCGCTTTTTGCCTCTCCTTTTTCTCTCTTTCTCTCATGAATCGAGCGTGCCAGGGACAGGGGTAGAAGGGCTCTGGAAAGCCGCAGCTCCGAGAACATTTGAGGTTAGGGGCTGGGGATGGTTAGTCTCGTACAACGGTAGAGGGCTACGATGAAAAGAGGGAAAGAGAAATAATCAACAGATTTATAAATCATAAGGCAAAGCTAGCTGCAGACTTGGAGTTAAAAAAAAAGGGGGTTGCCCACCCTTTTCTGAACCGACGCACGAGCCCTGGATTACAGTCATTCAGGATGGTCAAGAGTGCACTAACCTGCAACCACACTGAATCCGTGAGATATTTTCATTCATGAAATTTCCGTGGGAGAAAATTCTATTGGATATACTTGTGGTGAAAAATAATTGAATTTAATTGTAAAGATGATTATCATTCATCCAATTTTTATGTTTAATTAAAGTTTTTCATAATTGAGTTTGCCTTGAATCTTTGATATTTTTTGTTTACAATAAATAAACATGAATTTTATAAATTTGTTAATTTTCTATTTTAAAGCTAAAAAAAATATGAACCACAAGCATATAATTATAACGATGAGTATTAAAATTTCTCGTTATTACATGGCATCCGGCTTCTGAAGCTCCAGCGATTAAACGTCATTTAAACATAATTTTAACTCGAGCGTACCTAAAATTGTCTCATGCCCGCTGTTCCACCGACAGTCTTCCTATTCGCAGTTTCGCCTCTCCCTTTCCCCCTCATCCTGATAAGAGAGTGAAAACAAGACGAGAAACCGGAAGAGATAGAGTCGCATGGAAATTTGCGCAATTTGCCTGGCAATGTAATTGTCCGCCATTGATAACACCAAGTCATTTCATTATTTTTTTTTTCTTCCGACGTCCCCTCTTTTTCCTTTAATTCTTTACACTCGTTTGGTATAGAAGAACTCCCGCATGCGTTAATAAAAAGAAAAATTCCGAGCGAGCTTGGGCTTTTAATCCCTCTGGCATAACTTCGTGGTAAAAGAGAAAGAAAGAAAACACACGCGAGAAGGTGTCTGGGACTCCGGGTCCAAGATACATTAAACTTTTGAGGGGGAGGGTGGGAGGTAACGCACACGCGTTTATCTTCCCGGCTCTTTCACTCGTTTGAATATGTAACCCGACATGTACAAAACGACGTCGAGATTTTAGTTCAAGAATTATATATATATATACATATATATCCCGCCTGAATATATACGAGAATACGTATAGTATGGCAAGGGATTGTAGATCCTCTGGCACGACTCGGGAGTTACGTATTCAACGAGATTCCCCGATTCCTTCCGTTCGCTCTTCCGAAAGGGATATATGTGTGCAGACTTCCGGTGCAAATGAGCGTCCGGTATCCAAAATAAAGAAAACACAAAAAAAATCTTTATTTCAGTGAGCTCGAATTAGCATATTTATTAACCGGATTTACCCCGAGAGCACTGATCTCGGTACTTGACCGCTTGGCCATGCACCGTTTTCATTTTTAAGTAAAGAGCACATTTCTCAAGTTTTAGCGGTGATGATACAATTGAAGTTGATTGAAATTGAAACGAATATACTGTAGGAGCTGTCTCGTTTTCTGTGATTTTTAGTGTCTACGAACGATGTATATATTGAAAGAGGAAAGATTTTGAACTGTAATATATAGAAATGAATAAAGAAAAGGGGATGTAAATAGTTGGAAGGGCGTGCGTTGGAATAACGATAATAATAAAATTAGATGGATTTCGCATCATTACGTGTGTACACAATCCACGTTTTACCTCCACACCACGCTCCACTTCGATTTGAAATTCAAACCAATCTACCGAACATCACGCCCGCGCGAACACGCACACAATCTCCGGGAATATTCCTAATTACTCGGCGGGAAACCACCACGGCATATCGCCGTAGGATACACGCGAAATTCTCTCGCAGTTTGTAACGGAACCCGTAGAACGCTCGCGCGCGCGCTTCGAGGAATAATATTCCAGGGTTCAACTCCCCACTAAATCCAGGAGGATCAATTTCACCCCGGTTGAATAACAAAACTCGCTGATTTTTTCTCCCTCAGACCACAACTCGCTCCCTCATTCCCCATTGGCAAGGGAAAGGGGAGGAGAAAGAAGAGAGGATGTGGGGGAAACCCGCACCGGTTCAGAGCGGTCGATAACGCTGGGACCGCGTTATCAGTATGTTTGGTTCTGTCCGAAAAAAAAAATAAAAAAAAAATAAAAAAGTAGTGAATGTCGTGACTAAAAAACAACAGCGAGCTTTGGGGATACAGATATAAAAGAGAGGGGGGGGGGAGGGACAACGAAAATTTCTACAAATCCTGCGACCCCAAAGCCCGTATATACGAAAAGCCTCGAAAAATTGATCCGAAATTTGCATTGAAAGCGGATGGAAATTCGGCAAATGCCACGGGAGATGGAAGAGGTTAGCTGAACTCGAAAGCGGACGCCGCTATCGACGCATACGCACAAAAAAAACACATACACACACATTCACACACGTGACGCCATTCTTGAGATGTGAAGAGACTGTCATGGCGACACCCGGGCCCCTATAACCATGTATTTATATTTGATAAGCAGAGACAGGTCTCGCGTTCCGGCCATATTTTTTCTTAACGTCTACTCGACCGAGACGCCTTCGTAAAAAGTTTTCTCTCCCCATCCCCCTCCTTCCTCTTCTTCTTCTTCTTCTACCTCCACCCCTTTTCCACCCCACACTTCTTGGCTATTCGATTCTTATACATGGCACTATGAACTCTCACATCATATTCTAGACAGACTGGGATCCGCACGTAATCTCGCGAGAATAAAAAAAAAACATGATTGAATCAGTTCAATAATTTTTTATGGAAAGTTGAAAAATTTATTAAATCTGGACCTATATGCCCAGTTTATTCGAGTTTAATATTAACTTTTTCGCTCTACAGTCGACTCTCTAAAAACCAAATACCATTTTAGAAAAAAAAAACATTTAAAAAACTAAGATCGATATTTTGAAATTTTGCGAAAATTAACATGTTCTCTTACATGCTTTTTTATAAAAGTTTGAAATGGTTCTTTTTTTTTTTTTTGAAAACATTTGAAATTCATGGGATTTGTAGACTTAAACCCGCCCCTCCCCCCCCTGCATATCTCATACACTTTTTTTCCAAAAGTGGTTTTCTGAACATTTCGGTATACATTTTGAACACATGAATATTGGGAAAATGGAGGAAAAAAAAAGTTAAATCATCATGAAGTTTTCAAAGAAACACACACATATATATATACATACGCCCGCTCGCAAAAACTTGCCAAAAGTCTGTAAAGTCTTATCCACATGCATAAGCCTCCTCTATACATCATATATATATCCAAGTAGGAGAAAACCTCCAAAAGATGCAAGCGCGCACACTTCATCTGTAGCTTTTACTTTAAACTTTATATATGCTCAGGTACTTTGCCGTTTGTCGCGTGTTCGTTGAATGTTGCACCTTTCTTCTTCGTTGGCAGTCGCCACGACCTACCGGAAATGGCAAGTTACGATGGCAAGAGAGAGAGAGAGGGAGAGAGAGAGAGAGAGAGAGAGAAAGAGAGTGACAAAAAATATTGGAATAGGGGAGGAGGATCGGCGTCATCCTGCACGTGCATAGTTTATACATCACGAGTTTGGTTGAGACTCGGCCACGCGATGATGAATATCGGAAACTTTCGTTATATCCAGTCAAGGTGCAAAAACTTTCGTGAAATTTTACACTCGGTATAAAGCACGTACTGCGTACATGGACTTCTTGAGCGCCGCACGGGACATCGCGCGCAATCGCCCCTTATACGTGTCCGGAAGCACTTTATATTTTTATTTATCGCTTATGCGCTTGAGCCCGACACTCGAAGACACATTCCTTTCGGGAGGTAACGACGAAACAATGAATAGGTTCAATCTGTGTATGATATTTTACCGGAATAACTAAACGACCGCTATGGGGAAGATTCTTTTACGCGCGGTGTCAACTTGAGCTTTAGCTTTAGTGAAATGTATCGAAAAAACAAAAATCTCCCCTTGGGAAAATGATTAAAACATGTTGAGTCCCAATTTGTTTTATGAGATAGAATAGAAATTTTTCATGAATTCATGTCATTACTGCGTGGATTTATGATGGCTCACGTACATAGACGCAAACAAGCATCGTTACGAATAGCCATAGAGCGCAGAGCAATGACCGAGAAAACAATGAACGTCAACGCGTTGATGTTTGGTGGTAATTTTCCCATAGTGGTCATTGTCGGACACTCGAGGTTATATGGCCTAGGCTTAAATTATGCGAATGCAACATTAACGAGTTTGCATTGCTCGTGACGGACGCTTGCTCGTCGGCATATCACCTTTCGAATTCTCCTCTCAATGCGAATCGTTTCGCGCTTTTACGATTGTCCCATAGTGTAATCGTTGAACGAAAAAAAAAAACAACAAAATGGCTGCCCCGAGTAGCACCGATATGCAAAACCATAAGGTTTTAAAGCCGACCGGATGTGCAAGCGACGAAGATACAAACTGGCACCAATTCGGCTATGCTCTGCTCTGTGTATGTGTATGTAGTTGATGGCGAGACTAGATTGTGGAATTACAAGCAACTCAGCGGGCTCGGGCGGGAACGTCTCCAAGTCTTGGCAAATAAATAGACCGCGGGCGAGATTCAGACGACCCTTGACCCGAAATACAGAAGAGCCAGTTTGTAGTCCTATGCGGGTATATCGCATGGGCGTCGTATAACCGAGTTTGCGATTCTGTACAGCGTTGGCAAATGCGAGGAGGAGGAATAACAGAGGGCTGGAAGCTGCGGAGGCGCACACGGTTAGTCGAGGGTTCGCCACACCGAATGAAGTGAGCAAACGAGGCGAAAAAAAACTGCCCTACGGTGCGACTGCATCCGGTTTGGCGTTACTCTCTTTGCGCCTTCTATATCCTATCGTGTGGCGACAATACTTGGACCGATTATTCGATGACGCGACATGGCTCGACGCCATAAGACAATGGAGAGATGGGAGAGTGAGACGGGGATGAGGATAGAAACGTATCTATGCATACAAAAGAATTTGAAAAAAAAACTTTCAACAACATTCTCAGCAGAAGAAAAAGTTAATGTTCCGAAAAATGGAGAAAAAAATCGCAATGATAACTGGCGAAGTACATCCTTTACTCTCCAACCTAAGTTCAGGATGATTTTTCATGGGATTATACTCGCAATTTTCAACAAGGCGTTAATTGATAACTGCGCGTTTTCTTCCAAGATTTTTCTTTTTAGAGCGAGGATTAAATATAACAGGAAGACAATGGAGGAAATAAAAACATGGCCATGTGGTAATAAAGATAAAGGATATAAAAATGAGGACGAAAGTAGTATATAAAACAACATAACGAACTATCCAAAAAAAATCTTGGTAGAAAAGTCGAGTGAACCCAGAAGTTGAAGCAATTATACGTGAATTAGGAAGAGAAGTGTGATGGGACTCAAGTTCCAAATGTCTTCAATGATAAACGCGGTAATTGATGAACAAGACTTTCTGCCTCTCAAGTTCTACTGATGATTCTTTATCGGGTGGGTTGGGCTTATAACTAAGGTTGATGACACCATCGTTTTCCAAGGACCCTTCTTTCTCGATTGGGGGATTAAATATATATAGAACTCGAAGATAATAGGTTTAATAAAAGAGAACTTGTGTTTGCCATTTGTCAAGTAAATGAAAGCCGGATTCTTCATTATACTAGGTGGTTGTCTGCATGTAATCGATGAGATGAAATTCTATTCCTCCCATTCTCAATCCTATCATCCAATGTACCAGAACCCACTCGGATGAATTGATCGAATTGTGTTTTCCTTTCCTTCTTTCTTTTTTTTCTTCTCCTGCCCCCTCATCGTTCTCTAGACTCTGCAACATTCCTCTTATCCGGAAATTCGATGGTTCACCACGGTCGGATAGTGAATTAAAGTGCACTGCTGCAATGAGAAGTGGCGAGGATTCGACCGGGTAAAAAAGATGGACCGTTCCATTTTTCAACCGGCGTCGCATTATTATAGCGAATAGTGAGTAAAAGAGAGAGAGAGAGAGAGAGAGAGAGAGAGAGAAAGAGAGAAAGAGAGAGAAAAGAAATGTATATACCGTTGTGCGATTTCACCATTATGAGAGCTTAGGAATTGTAGGATATAACTGTGGGCGGGGAATTGCATCTTCGAGAAATTCTTTTTTCGAAGCAAAGACTCGCGGAAGTTTGCACACCTCTGTATATTCTATATATATCTTCAGTGAAGGATAATTGAAAGAAACTTGGCAGGACAAAGGAATTTCTCTCTGAATAAGTTATACATACACACACACAAATATATATATATATATATATTT
>JABMBV010001061.1:0-11659 GCA_018906735.1 Mesochorus sp. PSUC_FEM 10030011 | reverse complement strand
CAGTGGGCAGTTGCTACGAATGTCCAGTTGCACACCAGGCCAGTTACCCGGTCCAGTTGCACAGTGGGCAGTTGCCCGAGGTCCAGTTGACACCCTACCTGACATCGGACTAACGTTTCCCTGCTCTGTGGGTCGAGCCGAGTTTTTTTAGGCGTGCAGTTTGTTTTTTTTTTGTTTTTCTTTGCATTATCTGCGGCCATGCTCGTGAATTTTCGTGTTATCGGATCTAAGGGATCCACTCCGCTCGATCATCGTGACGCACACAGGATAAAGAGAAGTAAAATATTTTTACGCGAGCACCTGCCTCGAGATGGCGATATATAAAGCCATAAAAATTGAAAGTCACGGGGTCAGTTTGCTGCACCTTAAATTATAATTCATGCATGCTTTCAGCTGGCGATACCAGAGACGGTTATATTATATGCTCATTCATTGCGATTTTAATTTATCTCGGAAAAACGTGTCTTTAAACATTTTATCGTTTATTCGAACAGATCTATTATATTTTATCAGCATTTGTACATTTTTCAATTGTAATGTTAATTTAAATGTTTTAAAAAAAATATGAAAATTAAAACAAAAATGTTTCGAGAAAATGTTGATTTTTAAATTATTTATCTGCGAAGTATGAGTCTGTGTGGTTAAATGCCCGATGCCTGCATTAAGAAGGTGGATGACGCCGTACATGCGTGATCGCTGACGTCATATCCGGCCGGAATGCCGCGAGGGAGAACGTAGAGACCTCGCGGGTTATATACGTGCATTTATATCAGACGTGTATAAAGGCTAAACTCGTTTTCAAGATATATCCAAGAAGATTGTCGGATGGGCTGTAAGCTCGCGGATAAAAGGAAGCGAAATAAAAAAAAAAGTGTATAAACGAAGAAAAAGATCGTCGGTGCAGCGGCGCGCGAACTCTTTTTCTCGTCGTTCCACAATTTGTCTTTCTTTCCTATCTGCTCTTATATTGTACATGTTTCGTAATGTACGCACGGCTTGTACGCATATATATACGTGTCTTATGTACGTGTGGATTTTATATGCAGACGTAATTATACGCGTTGGGTTTAATGATAGATATCGTCGTTGGCCCTACGTGTATAAGAATTAAGATTGAAAGAGATCACCGGTTATCTCTATCTTTCTCTCTTTCTTTGCATTCTGCATATGTTCCAGAAGAAGAATCCAGCAGCAGATGATAATTAGCCCCCTATTGCGATTGGTTATATACCGGTCCATTCAAAATTAGCTAGAATTCTTAGATCCTTACTTATATTTTCGAGGCATATCGTTTATTCTTATCATTTAAAACTTCTTTATTTCGTAAAATTATTTCATAAATTTAGTTACATAATTACAATAAGCAATACAAATAAGGATAAAAACTTCTGGAAGGCAAAGAAGTTTGTAAAGTCTGATCGCGGATTGAAATAATGATCAATGTTCATAGATCTTTTTCCTTGTACGTAAGAAATCATTCAGAAAGTCGTTACTCAGTCCTTACCCAAAATATATGTCCACAGACTATATTACATTGTAGTTAAAATAATTCGTTGCTGTATGTATGAACATTAATAATAATTGGATGTTGCACAAATTGATAGAAATTCCCCAGTGCCCACTCATTATGAAACGACCTGTATATTCATGTATGTGTATATCGCGTTAAATCTTGGCTGCCTGCGGGAGATAAAGCCAACCAATTATTTCAGTCTCCGGTTCCTGTTCCATGCTGGTGGGGAGGGGTATAATATGTGCGTCTGTAATACACATACACACATACTCAGAGACCGAGAGAGAGTGAGAGAGAGGCTCATGAGAGGCATAATTGCCCCGCGGGGCCTCATAATTTATCGGTCCACGAATCCTCCATCTATGCACAACAACCCTTCTCTTCGTCCCGCTCTCTCAGCATCGTGTGTGCTCGCACTCGTATAAGTTATTTCGTATCCCTTATGTACCAAACCTCCATCTATATTGAATGCGTCTGAGACAAAAGCTTGTGAACTCTGATTAGGAAATTAAATACTAACTTTTCTTTAATTAATTATACGTTGAAAATCCTTACGTTTTCTTTACGAAGAATCGAATTAATCAACGGGAAACTTTTTCATCGAAGATGAGTTAGATACATGTTGGTATAATTAAATGAATTCGTTGAGTGAGCCATTGTTATTGCTTATCGTTTATCGATTTTGTGAAATTTCATCCCATGCTCATATTAAAATATTTTAAATCCGTTTACATTCGAACATGATAAACCACACTACCACGAAAAAAAGTTTCAATTACTCTGTATGTTCGTTTTTAGCGAAATTATATAATGGTTTTTTTTGTAAATAAAAATAAAAACTATAGTTTTATACCCGGTTATTATGGTCTGATAATTGAAAACATTCCCTTCGTGTTTCATTAAAAAAAAAACTAGTCTCATTCGCCTGCATACACAGATATAGAGGAAAAAAAAATTATCTCATCGAAGCTCACACATCGCGCATCCATTACAACCTTTGCCGGTTTATTTTTTTTTATCTTGCTCTCTCTCTTTCTCTTTCTGACTCCCTGTAACTCCGGACACGACGCGGAGCCCTCGAGGGAACGATCAATTTGATTGGAATCTAAACGCGTAAATATCGGGTACGCTACCATACGACTTTTTTTCTTTCTCGCGTTAATTAAGGCAAGCAATAGTGAGATCGTTATCACTTTTGGGATTCCCATCGTGTCACACGGGTACAAAAAGTAATGAGAGAGTAAAAGAAAGAAAAAAAAAGAAGAAATGAGATATAGTGAAACCGCGAGAAGCGCTAGAGGACAAAGATTATTGCCAAGTTTCTTGTTTCTCCGCAATTGATAAGAAGCGAAAAAGACATTGTGAGACTGGAGTGCTCGTGACTCTGCGTCATAAGGTTACGTCTCTTTGATACTGAGTCTCATAGATTTGATATATATTTATGTTAGGGAGGGAAAATTGTCTCTAATTATCTGAAATTATCTCGAATTAAGAGAAGTCGAATTCTTCTCGTGTGCTCAACTATGTGAATTGCCGAGGAAAACATTCAGCCGCTTCGAGGAGTTTTATCGTTTCTTTTTTTTCTCCGTCTCTTATTTTTTTCTAATAACAGCAATAAGTCTGGTATTTTACAATGCAAAAAAAGATCTGAGTTATTGCTGGTAAACTAGCGTAGAACGTCTTGGAATGAAATTGGAATGTGTTTTCTTTTACCAAAAAACCTATCCTTGGAGTCCAAGGAGAAGAGAGAGGCAGCGAAAGGGGTAATTGATATGACCAAAGGGTAGAGATTCCTTTTTTTGTGTTTAATGCGATGCCAGGTAGTAGACTTTTGATGGGTCCGGACGGGTTCTTTTAATATCGCGGGCAGGTGGGTCGAGCCGAGGATCGCAAGATAATCATTTTGTTTTTCTTCATTCTCTTCTCATATCCTCTGTCTAGCCTCCCACCGATCATGACTCCGTATACTCTTTTATATTTATTATTATTATTGGCTTTTTGTTTTAATTCGGCCAAAATTCACGGGAGATAAAAAAGCGAAGAGGTCAAAGGGGGGAAAAAATGTGGAGAAACGCATATATAGAGGAGGATGAGGGTCACCGATTTTTTTAAGGGAGAATATTGTGATAGTGGATGCAAGCCGAGGCATTAACGTTTTTCCCATTACTCCAGTTTGCGGAAGGTCTGGAATTTAACAGCAGCGCGTCCTCACCCCGTTTTGTTCCCCGATTTTGCGCGACCCTTTCACGTATGCATCGTTTGAACTCTGCACGTCATTTCTCCAAACCCCTCGACGATACTCGATCCGGAAATTACCTGCCATATTATCATATACGAGGGTCAAACCTGATGCTCTGAGGGTCTAGTCTATAGACACAAACACGATTATATATCGACGGGTTACTGATATAAGGGCCTAAAATTCGCCAACACAATTACTGATGAAAGGCCCTTACTTTTTGAACAAGATTGATGTATTCCGAGCATGTGACCCTCGTGAAAAACCTGCTTGCACCCTTCCTCTGTACTCGCGTACGTATACGCATACACCTCTGTCCCTGAAACTCAGAGACCAGACCATACGGAACACGCGCTCGAATCGATAAATGCCACACGAAGAGAGAGAAATGATCCTGAACCAACAAAGAGAAACAAAAATCGATGTATACTAAACGTAAATATGTTTTATCGTCCTTTTAAAAAATATATATCCACTTTGAGCTTGCAATTTTTCCGATAAATTTTTGCAGAATTGTATAACACCGATTTTCCCAGCACATCGTAAAATAAAAATTGCAATCGTTGTTTCGAAAAAGTTCGATGATTCGATCAAAAAAGAAAATTTTGCTTTTGCCACAGCAACCATTTTTTATTTTCATACAATTCTTTGATATTGTAATTGAAATATTTCTTTAGGAATTTTTCATTTGATTGATCAATTTTCATATCGTGACTCGGCATACTACACTGTAAAAATTTCATAAAAAGCATTGAGTATATTGAGAATTAATTTGAGCATTGATTTGGTGTTGAAACGATTTTTTTCCCGGGAAGGTTCGGATTCACCATGATTTTCATGAATTTACATCCAAGCATTTTTCTTTTTGAAAAAATACAATTTAATTCATTCGTCTAACACAAATAATTTTATAATTCATACGTCAAAAAGTCTCGGCAAATTCATTGCGATATTGTATTTGTCCCCGACTGTGGAAACAAAAGAATTGTAAAAAGAAAAATATATCCATATACATTTTTTTTTCGGCGCAACTTAACGTGACTTGATGCAGCTGTGAATGCATTTTTTAGAATCTTTCTCGTGGTTTTATGCAATAATAAACAAGACGAGTTTCCTCGAGAGTTGTTGGAGAACGAGTATGTTCCGATGTAGAGAAAACATGGCTTGCCTGCTTCGTGAAGAACCTTCCGCTGCTGGTGTTTCTCGAGTAAAACGTAGAAGAGAAAGAAACCGAAAGAGAGAGAGAGAGAGAGAAAGTGCAAAAGAGACTTTGCACGCGAGAGTTATCGATATCATAACTCGACCCAAGTCTCTCCGGATGGGGTTCTCGCCCAGCTACACACTCCACCGAGTCCTCTTCTTCGTCGTGCTTACTTTTGATTTTTTTTTTCTTCTTCTCTTCTACCTCTTACATTCTCTTCCATCTCCTGCTTCCACTTATTCGTGATCCTTTTCTTCCTCTTGTTCTCTCTCATTTCGTTCTTCCTCGGTTCTCTCCCTCTGACTATATGCACTATATACCTATAAATATCTTCTACCATACGAAGAGCCCTCTACTGTGGCCTTACCAACTTTTTTATTTATCGGCCTGAGCACACTGAGATCCTCCGTAAAACGCCTGTCGCCTTTTACCCTCTCAATTTTTTATCCTTTTTTTTTCTCCCCGCACACATACATTATATAGCTTTCCAGTTCACTAGTTTCAGCCTATTTGCCCCTTTAACCCCTTCCACATATTCTCAGCCCTGATAACAACGCTCCCTCTCTCGCTCTCTTCAACTCTCTTCTATCATTACGATGCTCCTTCCTTTCTTCATTTACTTCTTCCCCATCTAATGTATCAAGGAAACAAGTATGCTTCCACATCTTTATCTGCCATCTCCTTCGCCACAGGAACTACCATTACATTGCCTACTTCTTTTCTACCTCATAAACACACACACACACACACACACACACACACATCTTTCTACTCTTTCCTCATCTCATACCCCTACGTCTCAGTGCATACAACGACGATCTTTCGCGAAATAAGAAAGGTTCTCTCTGGCCCAGCATCTACAGGCCCGCATCCCTTCGCTGAAACTAATTGCCCCGCTCCACAATGTCCCGAGTGTTGACCCACGGCTAGCAAAGCTCTCTTTGCCTTTGCTCCTAGTTTCTCTCCTCTCTCTCTCTCTCTCTCTCTCTCTCTCTCTTCTCTCTTTCTCTCTCAGTTTGTCTGTCTCTATCTTTCTTCCTAACTCTGGGTTGCTTTGGTTTCTACAGATAGGGGACGTTGTATACTCCACACATATAAAGTCACACATCTCTATGCTGTTGTCTGTGTGTGTGCGTATGTGTGTGTACAATCGCTCGTTTTATTACATAACCAGTGGTACATATTCTGGTAGAATGTACATGCAGTACATAACAAACGGGATTGTGAGCTCTAAACGTAGCGACTGTATGGGTGGATAAAATATATGTATATATGTATATATATATATATGTAAGCTCCCAACGTAGACACGTAGTTAGGAAAGACGAAACGAGATAGGAGCTTCTCGAGAAAAGCTGCTACCCGAGGCCGAAAAAGATAGAGAAAGGGATGTAGGGAGAAAGAGAGTTGGAGAAAGGTTCACTATGCGGTTATTCATAGTGTTTCTAACGCTAAATGAAGCTGAATTTGAGGTATTTTATTAGCAATGCTCTTTCCACACCCAATTTAAATAGAAAGCTCACCTTATCGCGTTCTCGTGGATAAATCGGTGAAATTTCCTTCATCCATTTTATAAGTGATCCATTTTCATAATGTCTTCATCAGTGAATATATAAATTTTAGATAGTGATATCTGCATTAACAGTAGATATATAATATGCGAACAGTAGAAACACAATTACTTTAACCCATGTATTTTTAAATATCTTCATATCAAGAAAGATTATCGGTTATTATTGGCAATTTCGTGCTTGAGCAAATTTTAGAATAAGATACAATAAAATGCATGAGATTAATAACTGGTGTTTTGTCTGCGTATCACGAATAAACAGACATTATAATATACATACCAAATCTTTTAATATCACTTATTTCCGGCCTCTTAGACATAACTATTTATTATCATAATAATCTTGATGCGCTGTGAGTACGGAATAAAATAAAGAGGAATATAAGAGAGAATGAGAGCTATATAATGTACAGATGTGAGCCGAGATTCTCGAGTGTTTTAGTTTAGCCTCCGGCTCTCTTTCTTCAGCTCGGCTCTTCGTCACAACCAAACGAAAACTTGTAGATGCTTACTGGTAAAACGAGAGGATATAATATTGCATATATATATATATACGTACGTTCTTTATGCAGAAACGCTTTTACCGGAAGAGAAGAACGATTTCCTCATTCACTCTGAGAAACGCGTCTCAAATGTAAGAACTCTGCCAAAGAAACTCCAACGAAAAGACGAAGAAAATGGAGTCTTGATGATTGCTGAGGAAAGAGCAAGAGCAGAGTGAGATAAAGATAGTAATGTATAATACGAGAAAGTACGAGATAAAAAGGGGAAAAGAAAGAAGGAAACTCTCTTAAAGAGATCTGCCAGTGAGCTCGAGGTAAGCACCGAGTTTTACCAGAAGATCTCAAAAGCAGCCGGAAGAGAAAGAGGGAGCACGAGAGCGTAAAACCGCCGGTATGGGTAGTCGATATCAATTTTGTATTTCATGGTAAAGCTCGGGACGATAGGGACTTTCGGATGTTCGGTGAATGAGAAAAGGAAATCGAATATGGGAAAGTGAAATAGAAAAAGAAAGAAAGAAAGAAAGAAAGAAAGAAAGATATGTGTTTACTTCTGCGTAAATTCATTTCTATTTTTCCCCCAACAAAAATAGCTAAGAGAGGGTGCGGACCACTCTTAATGAATCCAGCAGCTCCTGTTGATGGTCCTTGTATCCACCAACATGATTGCAACAAACAGTTTTGAAATGAATCGTTTCTCTCTCTCTCTTTCTCTCCTTCCGATACACACACACACTCACACATATAGAGCTATCGAATGGATTTTACGTATCGAAAATTCTACAGCTCAGCGTACGTGCCCAATTTAGAAAGAGAGAGAGAGAGAAAGAGAAATAAAGAGAGAGCGTGTCGAGGACATTCAGATACGAGAGAAATTAATTGACGCGAATTCAACGAGATCGTCGTGGAGATTCGAACCAGTTATAGTTGACCCCTATCTCTCGGCAACTACGATAAAACAAAAAAAAAAACAAAAAAAAATAGCGTTGCTGCTCCGTTATCACTTAAGCATTTTGTGAAATCTATTTCTGGCCCTGTCAGAAGAGAAGTCTCGTTTATCATATTTATATATTATAATTATATACAAGGAGTACATAAAGTGCTCCAGCATCATTGGATCTTAATGTCAGTCCCAAATGATGATATGGAGTTAAAAAAATATAACATCGAGTACAATTTTTTTTTTTCTTCACGAGCCAACTCTTTGTTTGATCGTTCTCAATCCCCCCATGAAGATTATACATTTATCTCAATCAAGTCCTCTTTATATCTGTGTTTGTCCTCAAGTTATATCCCGAGAATCATTGAACGAGCCAGATAGAGTCGGATAAACGAGTGATCGATTGCAGATTACAGCTGAAGTGCGCCACCCAAACCCGATCACCGTTTTACATTCGTATGTGTGCGTTTATGTGTGTGAGGAGCTTGTTCTCTCTTTCTCTTTCTCGATTCTTGTTGATGCTAGTGCTAGTTTGGATGGCCTGCAAACAGAAAGCTTTGAAACGAGATACTGAGTCAAGCAAGTTAACTAAACTGTTGGCTCGTACTAGTACGATTTCTCGTTTCATTTCTGTCGTTTCTCTCAACGTTATAATATATATCGACTATGAAGAAACACCACCCGCAAAATCAATATTTCCGATCTCTTTACTACACCACTGATGACTAACTTTACTGCAACTGAACGAAATTTAACGATGGGGGAAAATATATATTTTTGTTCAGAACTATCAATCGAAAACACAAATGCACCTAATTATTACTATATGTACCTGTTCGCCATGTTTATAAAAATTTTTATCGAGAGTTTGTTAAGTTTTTGTTTTTATATTAAATAACACTTTGATGACTATTTGACGATTTACATTAATAACATCCCACAACTTTTCATGTTATCAAGTTAAACATAGTACGTGCAAACAATTTTAATATAACGAGGATCAAATATATACGAATATTTGGATAGGAAGATACAGTGTGTTAAATATATAAAGATGATGTAAATGATAAAACTTGGTTTTTATTTTCGATGTGTTCAGTACTAGTGGTGAAAATCTTCTAGTCTTTTCAGCTTAAAGATTATTTGCATTAAGAATCAATAAAAATAGTGTTAGAGATAAAAATTAACATTGGAATATACATAGAAAACACGAGGTCAATTTCCAGCTCAAGATGAATTGAAAATTTCTGTGTAAAAAAACTTTCATAATTCTCAAGAAGAATATCGTTAAAAAAAAACGATTTGGAAATATTGAACGTATTAAAGTTTCGAAAAAAGAAAATGAAAAAAAAAATATTTTGGTCAAACATCCGGCCGATAATTATAATTCAATAAAATTTAATAACGAAAAGAAACGATTTCTCCCGATTTAACGAATAAGAAAGAAACTAACGGAGTACGAATTAAGATTATTTTTGTTTAAAGTATAAAAGAAATTGTTAAATCTATAATCTTATAAAAATTGAATTATTTATTTCGATGTATATTTCCATACTAATGTGTATATTTTTCTACTGTATGTTACAGAATCACCAGAGATGCAATGGTAACGTTCAGGACTGTAGGCACGAGGCAAGAAACAACTCGAGGACAATGCAGGTAAAAGAGCACTTGATAATTATTTCAAAATATAAAAAGATGAGAATGGAGTATATTTCTTACATTAGATTAATTAATTTTGGTAAATGTGACACGGTGTGCGGAACACGTGATCGTGAAAGGAGACAAATACGAAAGATAAGTGGGAGGGAGGCACATGTGCGTGACTAATTGCCCGCGGTCACTACCTCGAGAAAACCGATCCGTCTTAATTACGAAATCGTTGTATTCGTTTTTCCATTAACTTTGCTTTACACATACACACACGCTGTTTCTGTTGGACCATGGCGAGAGCTCGAATAACGAGACGTGTGCTGCAGCAGCAGTAGCAGCAGCAGCACAAGAAGAAGGAGGACCAAGTGTATATGTATGTTTGTGTATGTTTGTGTGCACACTGCACCGGGACCACAGCTGGGTCCGTCTGCTCGTATAGCAAACGTTCCTCGAGAGTACTTGGACCAGCAGCTGACAAATTCTGTGCCGAAATTCCGACTTTGTCGGCCATCTGTCACCTGAATAAGTTGGTACATGCGCTCACAAACATACTTTGGTAAAGTCGTATGTGCTTCCGCAAGCACTGCACCTTTGACCTCGCTTTCTTGCGTTAACTTTGTCACCGGGTTATTATAAAATGTCGAGGCTATATGCAAACACACAAAGTATAAAACAAGGATAAAAAGTACAACTATAAGAGTAATCGCGGTGCTGGAACGTGATTATACAATCAACGTTAACTTCCGGTCGGTTGGTTTAAAACATATCTTGATATATCGATTGGCCTTGACGACAGCTTGAATCTTCCTGACAACCGCCTACTCATATTCGTATTATCATATTCAGAATAACAAAATTTCGTATCTTTTTAATCTACTGCTTTCGAGTCCGAGAATTGAAAGTTGAATCGAGATGTATATATATATATGTCATCCCACATTTGACCCATAAATCCGAGTAATGATTATCGGGGGCAACAGAAGTCGTTTTCGAATAGTTGACAGGAGTTTCTATAGAGTGTAGTATATATAGATTTAAATTTGGGTAACTGGAGAGATGGAGGTCAAGCGAATTTGGTGTGAAAGGGAAAGGCAGCCTGAAGGTTCGTGACGTATCCTGAACTAATATTCATGCTTCAAGTGGCAAGGTTAGACGGCATTAATTTAGGTATATACTTGTATATGTTTTAGATATTCCTTTCAATTCTATCTTCATTTCAAAGTTTCCAAAAATTCCTCTCTTTCTCTCTCACTACCCCTTTCTTTTTCTCTTCTTCCCTCTCTTTTTTTTGTCTCTCTCTCTCTCTCTCTCTCTCGTTACCTTTCGTTGTGTGTCTCGTCTAGTTGCTGACCAGTAGCAAACGAGAGGCAGAGAGGATGGTAGATGAGAACACATTGATAGTACGAGAGCGTAGTGTCTCTGTAAACGGGGTTGCAAACGATGTCCCTGGGCTTCGGAGACGAGGATAAAGGGGCTGAACCCAGAAGGGTGGACGAGCTTGCAGCTAGAGGACTCGGGCTGAAATGAGAAGATACCCAAAATCCAACCGCGCACACGAGGTTATATATGTATAAAGAGGGAGAGAAAGAGAGAGAGAGAGAGAGAGAGAGAGAGAGAGAGTCGAGAGAGTCCACAGGCTAGGCCGCGCTCGAGAGAACCTTCCTCGGTGTATCGCGTACATAATTTCGTCGAGGTTTGGGCAAACCTCGTGAGTTAGAAAGATAGTAGAGGAACGGGTATGGAGGACGAAACTCTTGGTGGCTCGTGTATATATACGTGGAGCTCCATCTCTCCTGTACGTTTTAGCGAGAGCCCATGGATGAGAGGAGAAGCTCGAGCGGCGATGTATTTCTCGCTCTACGACGAAATACGTTTAGCGCTTCTGTTTGCTAGTGGTCTCGCCCCGTCCAATTGTAAACCCTCCGGGTCTCGCCACTCACACGATCTATATATCTGTTTCTCTGGTCCCGCATCGCTCGGATTGCTACCTCCGTTCGTATATAGATGCACTATATATAGAGGCGTTTATATATATATATATAT
>JABMBV010001050.1:0-11665 GCA_018906735.1 Mesochorus sp. PSUC_FEM 10030011 | reverse complement strand
TATCAAAATGTATTGCAATACATCAAACTTTTGTAATTTTCATATTTCAAATTAATAAATTATTCTTTGGCGTTTTAAATAAAACCTAAATAAATTAACTACACCCAAAATCCAACAACGAATCTACGTAAATCATCGAATTAAATTAAAAACAAAAACAATTTCTAAAAAAATTAATTAATTATGTTACGTTTCATATTCATTTCCGAAATTTTATAAATTTATCAAATCTTGGGATGTAACATATATGTTCCAAGGATTTTAAAAGCAAACGCATCATGTGAATTTTATTTTCATTTTACTTTTTTCGAGTATTTTATTCACAGGTTAATGGAATTGTGAAAAACCTTATCGTCAAGAATGGCTGGCCGTTTAAAGCTATATTTATTAATGAATAAATAAATCGCTTGATAATTGTTTAGAAAAATATTGTACCCGTAGCGATTGTGTGAATGAAAGTTAATCGTCATGAAATAAATGAAAAAGTTCAACAGCATGGAAACGATTTAAAGTCATGGTGAATCATATTTTGATAATTGGATGTAATCCTAATTTAATGGAAGTATATAATCGATTGGAGAATTAAAAGCACCGCAGTGTATATGCGTTAATTAAGGTAAACGAGCGAATGGCCAAACAATTAAAGTCCTATTGTTATGTCACTTATCAGAATAATTGAGCATCTATATACATCAATCGAGATAACAAATATTGAATTTTGTATTACAGTAATTTATTACTTAAATTATCAATTATATTGTTCTCGCCATTCATTTCTGTCTCTCCATTCTTTCTGTTCGTCTGTCTAATTGAACGAGATCCATTCAACGCTTTGTCAGTTTGAAAGTGTTCGGTCTGTTGAAATCGCGCCATCTTACTTCTCGCGTCTGAGCCGCGTGAAATGGGCATTATCCGCCACTCTCGCGAAGAACTTTTCGTTCTTGAATGTGGGCTATATACGTTACGCGCTCGGCGTACAACAGCCCATTTCTCTCGCCGGTTTACTACGCCACAATTTCCTCTTCAAAACTCTCTCTCGCGCTCTTTTTCTTCTCTTCGCCTTCCATCATCCCCTTTGCTGTTCGTGCTCATCCTTCCCGTCAACTTCTCGCCCATTTCTGACGGGGTCTCGTGCATCTTAACCATCTCTCCCACCCCATAATCTTGTCGTGGATCGGGAAATACAGTACAGCCGCCTTGGTACCGGAGAAGCAAAACTTTCACGTTTATCTCAGGATGACGAAGGTTTATGCCAAGAACCAGTGACCGAAAGAATGAGACACAAAATTTCAAAGGTAAAGTGTCAGCCATCAACGTAATTGATGATAGAACATATATTACTCGATCAAGAGTATAATTATATCTTCAAAAATCCATAATTAAAAAAATATTCTGAAAAGAATTTTACTTTTTGATTATTCGAAAATATGTATCGCTATCTGTCGTAATAATTTTGAATTTTTTTTTTAAATATCGTGCTTCAAAACGTATTTTACACATATTTTATCTCTGATAAAGATTTCGGTAGAATCTTAAACATAGGAATACATGGATATTTGTAAATGTTATATATACCGTGAACTTTCTAGCTCAAAACACAATCCACGCTTCTCTTGACAATCTTCTGGGCGAGCATTTGCTTTGCTAGCTGATCTCTGCTCCAGACAGTTTTGCCCGGGGTTCTCGTTGTCGCGTGCTTGGCATAAGCGTCGTCACCTGCTGGTACACGCCTCGTTGATCCCGGTGGCGTAATACATACAGGCCCGGGGAGAGAGAAAGAGAGAGAGAGAAAAAGAGAGAGAGGAAAACACGAGAGAATGAGATTGGTATAGCAGAGCAACGGAGCGGAGGACCAAGAGAGCGCGAAGTAACCGCACAAGCTCCGGTAGGGTTGCACGACATTTGCTCCGGTCTCTCGTCGCTCTTGTCGTTCTTGCTCGACCGTAATCGTTGTTTGGCCTAAACTCTGCTTGTTTCCGTTTATACCCTCGATTATCCGTAACACGAATAGCCGGTTAAGATCAATCGTGAACTATGGCGACACTTAAAATACACGGTTGATTAATATTTTAGTTTGATCTTCGATCTACACGATATACATTTATCATTACACAAAATACACGACACGTTGCGCAATTAAATATGTTAAGATTTTGAATTATAGGGAAATAATGATTACTTTATTTATAGTTAGAAGACTGATATAAAGAAAATGATAATAAATTGTAATATTAACCCGCTTGAGTACGTAGAATAATTGGGCAGCGTTATATTAACATATACCATATCAATTACATATTTCAATTTCAATTTTCATTTCATTTATCTTCGCGTTAGTTCTACAACAGTTCATACATATATTATACTACGCCCCGACATTATAGGGAGTTGGGTATTCTCTATCGCATGAGTTTCCGGAGCTTGCACCGGTACCTTGACCAAAGTCAGATAAATCTACAGAGGCAAGAGACAAAACCGGTATGTTTGTGGAGAGAATGCTAGCAAAGACGGAAAAGAGCCAGAGAGAGAGAGAGAGTAAGAGAGGGATAAAGATAGAGTTAAGAGAGAAGTTCCCTTGTGAAGGCGATATACGAGCTTACAACGCAGGGAAGGAATAAACTCTCTAGTCGTGTAGGACGTCATCACTTGGCCCAACTCGTGATAACTGTAACCTCCGGACAAACATCTAAATTTCTGGCCACAAGCCCTATACCACAATTTTCGCCATAATTTAAAAAAATAATGTAAACAGAAAAATTCGAATATCAATGAATACCCAAAATACATGAAATTACCTTTTTTCTCCTACACAATAAGCTTAAGAAATTTCTGTCGCCGTATTTTATTTGAAATATATGCATACTAACAAGACTAGATTTCTAAATAAGCTATATAGGAAACTGGAAAACAAATAAAACGAGTTTTTTTTTAATTTGTTATATTTTATGGTAACGTTTACATTAAAAAAAAAGATGAAGGCTTTTCGTAATTTAATATTTTCGAGAATGTTACATATTGGTTGCTAAATTTATTACTTCAAAAATCTATCGTTTAATTTTCCATATTTATCTGATACCGAATATCGACAAATATATAAAAATAAAAATACCTTATAATAATAATAAGGTTAATAAGTATTGAATAAAGACGTATTGGGATTCAAAATAGATCATGATGGAAGCATAGATGACCTCTTAAATTGTAATAAATAAGTTTAGATATAAAATCAAATATTGAATAAGCATTAATAAATCAATCTAATTTTACTATTATAGGATTTATACAACCCAAAAATAATTATATTAGTCTGAATAAAACAAAGGTAACGCAACAGCGAGTCGTTTTCATGATAGGGCGCGTTGTTTAACACTCCAGGAAACCATTTTTATCATGGGTGAAGAAATAAAAAAAAATAATAAAAAATTTTCACGAACTGTCCAAACAGCGAGTAATAGAGATGACACACGCGTAGTTGCGTCGGGGGTGAATGGGACGGTTAGTTACGTTGAAAACTCTCAAAACTGGTGGATATATTCTGTGCGCTGTGGCGAACGACCATTGGCATCATAAACAGCTGAGAGCGTAACAGAGTATGTACAAAAATGGAAAAAAAATTGATATATATATTAAAGTTTTGTATCACTCGCATTAAGTTTCGTTCTATACATTTTAAACCATTTTCACAACACGCATGACACTTTGTAAAGAAATAAAAGAGGTAGCGGGACAGAGTATATGAGTTTGCGTGAAGAAGGGATGGAACGAGTAGTACCATGGAGGGTTCTCTTCCTCTCTTTTGACATCAAATACATCCGTTTGTTATATGTATATATATGTGTACAAAATATCGAGAGCTGAAGCGCGGCACAAATGCATTCGAGCGATTGGACCGTTTTTTATTGCCAGATATTTCGGTTCCGTTTTTTTCTAAGTAAAATTTTTAATCACAACAGATTGAAAATGCATTCCTATCTCGCTGGTATGTCTCTACTTCCGTTACATGAAGAAAGTGCGTTGTATTACTATACACATTTGTGAATAATTAATGTACATTAATTGAATGAAAAATAAATTTCCCATGAATCTTACGGACTTATTTATTGTTTTAATTTCAATTTATGTGTAGTTTTTATATTTGACCGCAAGTTTTGCAACGACTATAGATATTTATAGCAATTATTGTTCAAGATTATCTTGTACCATTAGATAAATACAACCTTTCTGTTGTACATCGTCACCAAACTAAAGATATTTGTCTTTCCTTTTATTGTTCTCTTTTTAAACTTTCTTCTTTTATTCACTAATACTGAACGATACGCTAAAATGTTATTAAATGAATTGAATATATTTTTTTTCAAAGTAGTTGATGTATTTTACTGTCGATCACGTATGTGCTGTACGTGCATATCCTACAGGCAATGATTTGATTCCGTTCTTTAAAATTAAAAAAAAAATGTTTAATCATAAATCTCTAGAGTCCATGGTCGCCCTGTAGTAATTGCCACCTGCGTATATTCAGGTACGTGAAAAATCGTGGATTTTGTGCTTGGTCAATAGTATTGAAGAGAAAACTGTTGACAATATTTGAAAATCAAAGGTTTCGAGGGTACGAGAAAAAGAGAACGAGGGACAAGAATAGAGTGAGAGAGAGAGAAAAAGAGAGAGAGACGTTGCTGAAAAAACGTTCGCATGTACATTTCGTCATTTTGTCCTGTCATCACTGTATACTCCACGATTTTATTATACTTTTTTATTGAATCCGATAATCGTTTTAACGGGGTTATGTGGGTTAGCGCGCCATAGCTGGATCTGAATGCCCTCCACGGCGGTTTGGAATAATCGTAAATGAAAATTGAACCGTGTCCCAGTCACGATCGCAAAAAATGTTCATTGAAACAATGGCCATGAGTATGCTATATAGCTTTTAACTCGTAAAATGAAAATAGCACAGAAATAAGGATGAAGATGAAACGAAAAAAAAAAAATGTTGCGAACCGTCTCGATAATGGATATCGTAAATGCAAAGTTGTATTGTGAGGCTGCGTCAACAAATTGAATGTTTGCACCAAACGGATTTGAATGTGTAAACGTGTATCCGTGTCCGTTTCTAACTGTGAACATTCGTATTGTACTTTATATAATATATGTGGATATTATCGACACGTAAATAATTGATAACAATGAGATACACTGCATAGTTTACGGGATGTATAACCATGAGCATATAAGAACGAACTGTGTGAGTGAGATTCGACAAAAGCTGACGGGAGAGTTACGAAGTTGCTCGTTCGTGATGTTCTCTCGCCCCGCAGTAACATATATCGTAACGAAAATACCCGGTTCGTTCAGGGAAGAGGATATAGGACGCGATACGCTAGCTTTTCGTGCACACGGGCGTCGGTGTAATCTCTTGGATCTCTGCCGGAAGAGTGAAAAGGCTCTGTCTCACACTTCCCATACTTCATCCTCTTTTCGCTTTTCTCAGCTCGTAAACTTGAAACACACTTCGCGTTGGTGCTTGAAAGACACGATAACGCACCGACAAAACTGTATTATGAGTGCTCGTCCTTCGTGTTACACGATCTAGATAATTCACAAGACAGAGGCGCGAGATCGACAACGATGAACTTTCGCACACAATATTCAACATTTCTTTTACTGCATGATCTCCTTATATATATATGTAGTCAGAATATCATTCAATATTTGTAACGATTATTGAAAGAATTCAATAATCATTTTAGGACAGGTGTTGTTGTCGTAAAAGAATTAAGAATTTTGTTTAAATAAAACATTGTTTGTTCAACTTTTTCAATAATATTTTCGATTTTATACCGCCTAACTCTATACAATAAATATAGTTTTTGTTCAATAACTTGACAATTTTATAACGATGACTCTGATACTCTCGACAATACCTAGGGAATTATATGAAGAAGTTGTGTGCAAAATTTCAAAACGATCGGTTCCCTATATTTTGAGTTATCGCGTACACGGACTTCAAAAATGACAATCTACAAAAAATCGCTTCAAAGTTTTGTACACCGAAAAATTCAAAATAAAACTTATACTCACACAGAGTCGTCGATGCCAGGTCACACACTTCGCCTAGATGGAATGTACTGAGGATTTTTACACTTTTCACATGTCACCTTGATGTTGAAATCAAGGCCTTCTTTCTTGCATATGTGGAATTCGACTTCTCCATCACGCTTCACACACTTCACCAAAGTTGAAATTACCGAAAAAACAAGAATGAAGCCTATTATTTTATAATGTTTTTCAAAATTTTCTTTCACCTCTATACATATATACATACTATCGACTTCGTCAATATTATACTTTTGAGGAGGGTTTTTTTTTTGGTCGGCACAAGATTTCGTTACTGTTTAAACGTTTATTTCTGATCATTTTTCGTGGCATTTTTCGAGGTACGAACGAAAACGGAGTGAAACTTCTAGCGTCATAGCTAATGCTCAGCACTGCATGCAGCGATCAACTGATGTCTTTACCATGTCCCGAATATACACGACGCTATCTGAACAGACACTTCTACCTAGATACAGATTCGGGGATTAGAAATGAATACAATAACGCGCAGGTGAGCGCGCCGTGCTGCTGCCGGTCAGGTACAAAAACCCGGGCTAGAGCAACGGACGCTCAAATACGTATAACTTTGTCAATTATGCTCCGATTAGCTTAAAATTTTGACACATTTTTCTTGAAATACTATACATTCAGTTAAAATTTTTTTTTTTAAATGGAAAAAAAAGTTTTCAAACCTTACCCCCCCTCTTAAGCGGTTTCCTAAGTTAAGCAGCATTGGCCTCGGCCAGTACTCGGATCGATGACCGCTCGAGCCCCGCGCTGATTAGCGCACTGTACCATTGAGTGAGAGGCGATTTTTTCGATGAATGAGTATTGCTGCTTGAGCGTATTCGCAGTAATACCCAGGAATTGTTGGAAGCGCCGATTGTATGGGCCCAGATTTTTCGCAATTCCCCTGGCCCTAGTTCAAATACGATACAGATTGAGATTAGGGAGGAGTGGCTGGCCAGCAACACTCTGGCATTTCCACCCACCCAAACAGTAAGAGCTGGAATGAAAAATAAGATGAAAATGATAGGAAGAGAGTAGAATAGGGTGAGTAGTGACTTGTAAAAACCCGCAATGGTGTAGTACAAGTAAAATTCCCAATTACTAACTACTAGTAAAGAAAATTTGAATATATAAGATGTATATTTTGTATGAATGGTGCCATAATCCTAGTAAAGGAATTTTTCTAAAATGAACGACACTCTGAACAGATGATATTATACAGTGATCTATTTCTATAATGTTGACGAATCCATTTATAACTGCATACAATGGAATCCTGAATGCTAAAAAATAACTGTGTAGAAGGAAGTTCAATTTTGTATCGAAAACGATGGCAACATATTACACAGTAATACTTGTCGTAAATGAGTAATTAATTTCTTCTTTAAATCATTAAATTTGAGGAAGATGGACTTACCCAAGTACTTACCTAAGGACTTACCAAAGTAATCTGTCTTTTCTCTCGCCCTTTTTCTTTTTTGCTTTCGCATTTAGTTAGTGATGAAAAATTTTCAAGAAACCTCGCGGTAGAGCTTTTTTACTCTACTGTTATTTAACAAAAATATTCTGTCAAAGAGTCTTTCGAACATGTCACTTTATACGTGATAGTCTCATGCGGCTTAATTTAAAATTAAGTTTTTCCCATAAAATTCCTCGTCCTGTAATCTCCGGTCTCTCCCTCTATCGCTCGCTCGCTTTCCCTCGCCTTTGCTTTTATACTATAGTATGTGAAAGGACTATTTAATCGCCACCCATTGTGTAGATCATATCGGCACGATTTGTGACACGTTCAAGTAAAAAAACCCATGTACAATACCACACTCGCACCGACATAAGTCGAGATGGGAGAAACTTTAGTTTTCTCTTTTGCCGCATGTTCTTATAACATTTTCTGTGCTATTTTTTTTTATTTTTTCTTATCGTTTTTCTTCAGTATAATACAGAACGTTGAGTTTGTACACTATATATCCGCGATATATATTTACTAAAGTGTATCACCTCTTGAAAAAAAAAAAACTCGTGTCGTTTCGGCAGGGGCCTGGAAAACGTGAACTCGATCAAATCTCAAGACCATGGTCGTGTTACTGCCGGTAAATTTTTATTGTTTTACATAACAAAATTCCTGAAAACTTTTTTAATTCACACTTTTTTCCGCTAAACGTGTAATCACAAGACTTAGAGCCTACGCGTATAATTATTCAGACGATATCATGTCATATCATTATTCAGATGATGCCATTACTTCTTTTATTTTCAATAATATTTAAATATAGAACAATCGTTCAATTTATTTTACTTTTTTTTACATGTTTAATTTAGAGATTCACATAAAAAATTAATGCCATTTTATAAATTATAAATATGCTTATAAGCATCGTATGACGTTTATTTATGATTGATATAAAGTATTGATTATGGGGTAGTTTTATTGTCTGCTGGTTTGCAATATGTATCATTATGTCTGAAATAAAGCGTGATATAACTATTCATTCAGTAGATATATCGCGGTCGCTTTGCTCCGATAACAGACAGACCAGATACGAATTCGAACTATATATACGTTGAAGGCGATTTGGACTAGATAGCAAAGCGGATATTCGGTTTATTTGGAATATTATTCCGAGTTTGTATAACTATACAGATGATATTTTGAAATTCTATGTAATTTTTAATTTTATCAGATTAGAGTTTATCGATTTTTAGAGTAAACTGGCACCAAATAAAGGTTATAAGTTATAAGTTATGTTATAACTTATAACCTTTCCTTCAAATCGAGTGCCTCATTATTTTGCTCCTCGTTTTTCCCAATATCATCTTCAATGTATGAATATTTTTCTCAGAATCTAGTCCATACTTGAAAATATCTCTCTTAGCTATTGTTTTAATAAAATAAAAAAAAGTTATTCACAAAAAAAGATATTGCAAATGATATTGACTAAGACTCGCTAATTAATTATGAAAATAAACTATAATGAACTCATTAGTAAAGCTTACAATATGATTCTAAATGGCCTTATATCTGATTTGCTACGTATTTTGAATCAGTTCATATAATACCGTCTATATTATACCAACAGCGCACCGATATTATTTTTGTTATTTCCATTGTTCCCGATTTCTTGTATTTAATGCCGCGTCTTACTTTTCATGATGAGTATTTAATGTCTTACGTCTGAAATCAAATTTTAAATTGATTCGTCGTGCTCAGCCAGCTGAAGATAATAAACGCCACAGTGTGTCTGTATGTGCATGTAGATGAAGCACGACAAATCTCGCAATCTTTTCAGACCCTCCTGGTCTCGTTGCCATTTTTATCATTTAACGTTTTTTCTCCAATTTTCACGGTTTTTTTCGTTCCTATCTGTACATTGTATATATCTCACACCGTTTATCCCTTCATCCATCTATTCCCTGTTATACACATTGAAATGTATATCTCGCGATCGAGCGAACACTATCCCCTCCAACCCAACTCCAAGAAAAACGACGGGAAAATTAAGTTCGAGTGAACAGTACGCCCAATAAGCTCTAGAGTTGAAGTGATAGGAAGAGAAGAAAATGGTCGGTTATAAAGGGAATTTAATATCCTCTGAAGGCGGGGTGGAGGAGGGGGGAGGCTTTAACACACGACGCCTTAACTATCAGGGAAAAAATGAGAGGGTAAGGAAGTACGGGGTAAAGAGAAAATGAGAAAGAGAGAGAATGGGAGAGACAGAGAATGAGAGATAGATAGATAGAAAGAGAAAGGGATAGAGAGATCAGAGAAGAGTGAAAAGAACGAAATAGCTGGTAGATGAGAGAGAGAGAGAGAATACATCTCTCCGAAGCTGGAAAGCGGAAGCGACGCACGTACCTGGGGTAAAAACGTGCCACGAAACGCGAACGAATCTCTCTCTGGCTTCTAGTCCGGTTCGCGTTTATTTGCCCTGCCCTTTCCCCTCATTCTCTCTCATTTTCTCTCTGCCAGCGGCCACAGAATACTCTTTAACGCTTTCAGCAGAGGCACAGGACACCGCGCAGTTTCAGTTTAGCACGTCCATACACATACATGGGCCAGACGGCTGACTGTTATCGCGAGGGTATGTTCTGTGACAGTGCATCCCAACGTGACCCCCTGACCTCGGTCATTGCTTCGTTTCTCTCCTCTCTTTCTGTCTGTCTGTCTCTCTCTCTTTCTCTCTCTTTTTCTCTCGTTCACTCTCTGTTTTTCCGAGACGATGTGAGCAACGAGGAGGATGAGAAAATAGAAGAACAACCAGTTCACGCACGAACAGACCACGGACAGTACACGATGTGAAAATCGCGTTAAAGATCGATACGTATACAACGAAGACGTGCTGCAGTATAACTAGTTTACGATAGAGAGCTCTGAGCTTCTTTCTAGAATCGTGAACGAACGAGAACGGTAAGAAGAAAAAAATATATAGAATGGTGTGAATCGTGTTCTTTATAGATATATATTATCAAGCAGATAATATAACGATGATTGATATTTAAAAGAATATCGTTGTTGTATCATATGTCAATTATCGGATCGATACAACCCTACCTCATCAACTGCATTCGTGATATTGTATGGAAAGATCCAGAGTGTATTTTCTTATTGGTTTCTTCTATTTCTCATTAAATTCGCGAATTTTTATTGACAGTTGAACCACCTCACTCTTCTCAGTAGAAAGTTTTTAAGCTTTTAAGAAAGAAACTGAAACTTGCAAAATGTATTTTTTTAATAACACAAAGTATTCTAAACCCCCAAAGATTTATATATTAGATCTTGTTTGTATAATTTTTTCGATTAATATTTCATTCTTACTTCTCTTAAAGAAAAAAAATTATAGGAGAAATAATTTTTCCCCATAAATTTTCTCTAAATATATAAATCAGTGTTGATCCAACTATCTTAAATAATTATAATCTAGAAAAACACGTGACAAATATTTGATATGTCATAAAAACTAAACTATTTTAGAAATACTTTGTTTACGAGAAGCCGATTAAAAATTCAATTTTTTTTAACCCAAAAAATGATACAAAATTCATTTACTTGTTGAAAGATGCGAATCAAGCGTGAGGAGTTCCGCGTGAAGGGGTAGCGCTTCGGACTTCCTCGCGTGTCATCAAATAAAGAGATTGTAGTTAGGATTTTAATAATGTTTTATTTAATTTAACAATAATTGACTGGGGTAAAAACGCCTTTAGGCATCGATATAATACAGAGGGATTAAGTAGTATTTATACACAGGAAGAGTTTATTCCTTAAAAAATTAAAAATAAAAAATAAAAGAAGGAAAAAAAAATGAGTGGAGATTTTATCCCCTTTGAAAAAATAAAATTATACCGGTAATTTAAATGGAAAGAATTATGATAGGTAAGGACCCGTTACGTATTGCAGCCACGGTGAGAAAGGAATCGTTGCGTATTGCAGCTACGGATGGTATGGATAGTTGCGTTTTTCAGCTACCAAGGATGAGGTATCAAAATTATCGATCTGAGCAGGGAGGCCAGATCGATGAGGTACGGTCTTTTCATCGTGTTACGGACTCGAATTTATAGGCGTTTGGGGTCT
>JABMBV010001039.1:0-11667 GCA_018906735.1 Mesochorus sp. PSUC_FEM 10030011 | reverse complement strand
ATATTGTAAATTTAATAAATTCTTTAAAATCCTTTGAAAATTTATTTTTATATTTCTTAAAACGAGGTGACACACATTCAGACATGTCTACTCTCAATAATTTATAACTTCCTTAAACATTTATGTCTTTTACCTGTTATTATTCCGGTTAAAATATTGATTCGTTTTTTTCCAATACTTTTTTTGTTATCTTACAAATCTTTGTACTATTTACATTTCACGTAGCTAATAGTAAGTGCATTTTTTTCGCCCCGTTACGAGCTTGCTGTACACACACACACACGTTCACTTTTTATACTTTGAGCTTCCCGAGGTGTGACACATACAAACATTTTTATATGTCGAGAGAGATATGGGCGGTGGGAAAAGGTGGCAAAGTGCGAGGTGAGAGACGCGCCAGTTGCGACAGAATGGTCGAGTTCGGGCGCCAGTTGGACGATTTGAGATCAAGAACGATACGCGCTCGTGTGGCACGGTACTGCACAATTCATGTACAGAGAAAATATAAATATATATGCATTTTTATCCGTATATAGATTATAGCGATACACAATAGTAACCGGGACAACCGTGAATTTCTAACAAACACGTGGTGGTTATATTAGCCTTTTTCAGAAAAATAAATAAATAAACGTTGAAAAATAATTTTTCAATTCCATTCCTGCTAGTATTTTTCTCGTATATTTTTTCTAGCTCGTCATTAATTTTTCAAGTAGTATTCTCATGCGAATTAAGGTGGTAATTGCATGAAACAATTTTAATGATCAATTTTAAAAAAAATTCCATGAACTTTGAAATAACAATTAAATAAAATTTTTTGAAATTTCTAACAAAACAATATACAAACAAAAATCGCAATTTTTCAGAATCTCCAAACATTTTTTTTTAAAAAGTTCATGTTAAAGTTGAAATATTGAGCAACGAATTATTTAGATTATTCTTTAAAAATCTTTTCAAATGTTTATCCATTGTAATTCCGATATTTACTAAGATTTTTTCAAATTTGCAAAGACAAATAATCTGAAAAAAATTATATCCGCGACGAATTTTCCATTAACTTTTTATACATGAAGAAAAGATCGAATTTTTAATATTACACAAGTGCATCCTAATAAAAGTCACGTGGAAGAATTCAAAAAGCAGAAATCAAAATATTTTAGGAATACAAAATGCGTGTGGTATCAAACTGGAGCTTTTATAATCCTAGATCGGCCTCGATTCGAGCTCTGCCACCGACCTTTCACGATCGCCTCGTAATCCTATGTATCCTAGTATATATACATACTTGTATGCATACATGTTCTCTGCGTATAATGTATGCACATTATATATACATGTACAATGTGTGCATGAGCTCTCGTGCATCGTAGTCGGACCACCGCAGCCGCTACCACTATCCAACACGTTTATGTTGAACGAAAGAGAAAGAAAAAGAAAAAGAGAGAATATGAGAGAGATAGAGATAGAGAGAGAGAGAGAATTCACGTCGTCAACCCCTTCTATTCCTATTTAGTTTCTTTTTCTCAAGCGCAGAAGAGAACGACCGCTGTGAGCCAAGAGATAGATAGAAAACGCAAGGGAATATCAGATACGGCAAACCGGTTCAAGGATACGCAAACTACAGAGTGTATATGAATATGTGTACGTATACATGTACAGGTACAGCATCGTTTCCGGATATACGGAGCATCGGGTTGTACTGTGAGCTATATACATGTGAATTCGAGATATCATTTTCATAAAAAATGGCTCGTGGGGGTTGTAGGCTTTTTTTAATTTCGATTGTTCCTCTTTTTTCTTCAAATTTAATCCAATATTGTAGAATTACAGTTTAAAAAGCTATTAAGAAATTTTCTACACCGATAAGTTGGATTGTAGCTATATAAAACATTTTTTTTTTTCGATTAATGAAAATGAATTCGATACCGTTGGACTGCAAGCTCATAAGTTTTTTTTTTATACAATTTGTTTTTCGAATAGAGTCAGATTAATATAATTGTATTTTTTTATTGTTTGATTTATGAATACTGCATGTGTCTGTATGTTGCAAATGTGCAACGTCAGAAGTCATGGAATTCACTTGGAACGAAAGGGAAAATGTAATGACATTTTCGTTTTTTTTTCACTCTTTCTATTCCTCTCTCTTTTTATATCTCCTTCTCTCTCTCTTTCTCTCTATTATATTATTATTTTCTTTAATACTGATTTTTTATTTGCACGTATTTTCCTATTTTTCTATATTAATAATAATTTGGCGTTTTACTTGCTCAACCCTTCCGGGTTTTTTACAAGCTCATCAACTACCTTACTTCCATTAACCATGCGCGTTAACAATATTCTTCTTTCATCCTAATCTATATCATCCTAATTCTATCTTTAAAAATGCAGTAGTGTTTGCCGGAATATGGACCCGAGCTCGTGGCATGCAGACCCGACATTTTATCCACTTGGCCATTGTGCTCCTTATTTTTCCATATTATTATTCCACTTATTTTTCGAAACTTTGCCTAAAGGGTTTTTTTGAGACATAAAATATAAATATCATCATCATCATCATCATCATCATTTCACACACTCTCTCTTGCTCCTTCTCTCTCTCTATCTCTGATAATGCGTTGAGAGCTTTAACGATTCGTATCTCCAGAGATCCCGTTTATGTAGTGTTGATCGTTCGCTCATCCTCTCATCATCTTACCAAGATGCATCTCCTACAAGGATGTGTATACTTTGTTGGGATGCTTGAACGCGTCGCGGTGCTCCACACTCTCGGATATCTTTTCATTCCTTTTTTTTATTCGCTTTCTCCCTTTCGCCACGACCTTTCTCCACCTTCGCTATTCTTATCCTTGTGCTCTTTACCCATATTTCCCCTGTATTATATGAAAACGATAAGATGAAGAAAAAAACGTCATCGATTCAGCAACGATCTTTCTCGACAACGATTTTTACCGTGGATATGCACGCACGGAAACCGACTTCCGAATACTCTCTCGGGGTCGAGACTCGCCTTAATTATTATTTGAATGGCTTTCCCGTCTCTGTGGGAAGGGAAACGTCCAATTATACGATTTTTTTTTACCCCAACGTTCCTCAGCTCTCTGACAAACTCCTGTATCCGATTGCGCTTCGACCCATGGACTTTTAATGTTACGCGAGAGAATACCAAGAGAACTTCGATGACGATACGAGTCTTAGACAATTGTCTCGATCCCTTTGGTACTGCGTGAGCAGGAGATTTCCGTTGGGAGTTGAAACCTTTTTTTTTCTCCCATTTTCATTCATTCTATTTGTTGGCAAAGTTTCAAAATACTTTTGTATCACGTTCGCTTCAACTGGAATATATTTTCAAACACATTGGCATGAGCCAAAGATTGAATTTAATTCAATATAAACTGTACGAGATGCTGTGAAAAATAGTAAACCAATTTATGGAATCCAATTTCCGTTTCAGGCTTGACATTTTTTCCTTTTAATTTTTTTATCAAAACACCCTGGATCCTTTGGCTTGAAAATGATTTTTCTTCATTTTCCATCGTCCCAGAGTGTTTGAAAGTTTTTTTAATTTTTTTTTTTTTTAATTTTTCATCAAACTTGAAAATTCTTTTTATCTCTTTGTTTTTGCTTTTCTTCTATTTGTATGCAGCGTGTATATACGTTGGTACAATGCGCATATGTACAGGTTGTACTTAATGCAATACGCTTGACAAAAGTTGACGAGGGCGGAAATAGTTGGGATTGCAGTGTGTGTGTGTGTGTGTGTCCCCGTAGCAAGTTTGATGCCCAAGTGTTTGTACGAAGGCTCCTCACAATCTGGCGTTTCCAACGATTAATTAGAAATAATTAGTACGTAATTTTCCGCTTTTTCTTTCTCTCTGTACATTTCTCATTCTTGTTGAGCTCCCTTTTTTCTTCCTCTTCTCAACCATCTTTCTTTTTCTCCTTCATATATAGTATATGCCACTTTTTATTTACATGTATATATGTATATATACTATATTTACTGTGCTGCGGTTCCGTCTTTATCTCCGGCACGCTGCATCCTCGAACACGTTCTAACGGTGAAGGCGCTCACGTGTAGATGTACATAGTTATAAGTTCATGCAACAGCAGCGAGAAGTCGAGGTTATGCCCATGCATTGTTCGCGATTCGCATACAATATATATATGTATGTACACATAAATAAATACACACATGTACATCAACTCGTACAAAAGTCGTCGTATAGTTTGCTCATTGTATCGTTTAATGCATTACGATCTCCAAACTCTCGTCTTCCATGAGCCTCTCGCTTATACTTTCGTTCGATGTTTTGCTTCTAAAGTTCTCTCGAATTCGTGCATTATGTCCAATTAATGTATTTTCAAGTTGTTGGGACCAAACGAGTCATTTATTATCAACTTGACCGCTATTCCCTACTTTCGGATTCAACGTAGAATAAAATTTACGTGGATAGGTTGCGCATTAAAAATTTTCATACGTCAATAGCTGACAGATATGTAATTGAGTCGTAAAGTGCTGAAAAAATGAAAATAATAGAAATGGATATCAGTTGAAAATATATGGAAGGAGTTGAAAATTCATTACGTGAAAATATACGCAAGTTCGACTGTACCGGTTATGCCCTTAAACACTCGCTTTGGTCTCGGAATGCGATAATTTCGAGCTCGACAATTTGCCAATTAATTAATTATACCATACCGAGCCTTCGTACTTTTACAACACAGTAATTAAGCTCATCATTGTCAAGGATCTACAATTGTTTCTCCGATAGTCTTATTTTCTATCTCGCGTATATATTCAACGATAAAAGTAAAATATTTTTAATTACACTGTGATTCCGAAATTTTTTTAATTCTTGGTTATTGTTCGCAGAAAAAAAATTCGGGAAATGGGACTGGTTGAACGAGAGGCCGAGATGGAGGACCTCCAGGATGCACAGAGACCAGGAAGGTCGAGGGATCTCTTCGGCGTTCAACTCGAGGTGAGCGACCGCGCGTACGCCTTCTTCGCCATTTATATATATAGCAGATAATATATATAGCGTTGTATAGAGTCGGTTAGATAAAGTGCGATAGTCTCTTATAAAGAGGTGGTGATCCATACAATAGCTTTGTTAAATTTTCTTTGTTGTATATATTTCTATTAAAAAATTGTTGTTGTGTTGGAACACATATACACACACACACAAATACAAATACTCAAGTACATTTGTGCAGACTATATACAAGTCTTTGGACGTTTTGTCGCGTGTTCATCATCGCCCAAGTGCATACAACCCTTTTTCGCACTGTATATGACAGATCGTTAGATGAATAGATATGCTGTGCGAATAACCGCACAGCACGATAAGAGCTTGAAGGACGAACTCTGGACACGTGGACGAATGAGAGCTTCGCGAAAGAATAAATAAATAAATTGTATATACATATATGCGATCGTACAAATACAAACGAACACGCGAGCAGGATAAAGTTGCAGGTGCTCAAAGTAGATCGATACAATAGCTAATACGAGAAGAGATAACGCTATTTTTAATGCCATTTTTTTTATGGGATATACCATGAACTAAATGGAAAATGCAAGTTCGTTTAGCCATTCACCGTCACGACCAGTGTGCGGACCTAAGTTGCGGTCATTTCACTTCGATTGGCTCGCTCATAGACCACAATGTATAACCACAAGTTTATAATACTCAGTTACATTTATGTACGTGTGTATATTGTTGATGGTGTGCGTCGTCATAGTGGGCCAGTGAGAGGTCCGCGACCCAGAAAACTATACCGACGACTGCTGCGGTACCAACGACAGTCATATCACGACCTGCTGCGTTGGTCGATGTTTATAGACCTGTGTATTCCAACCTCGGACATAACCAAGATATGACATCGATGGCTTAATGTCAAACCGGCGCTGGCAGTCATTTCATCAGCCTGGATTTGATGCCTTTTTCACGATGAGAACATCCGTGTGTACATTTATAGACGAGAGACTATGCGGCATCGAAAGAATCAGTTGGAAAGTAGGCTTCCCACAAACACATGAAGGAAAGTTGAATTAGAACCTCGATGGATCTGCTGTCGAATAATCAAATATGCAGGCGGATATTGTTCTTGTTGTTGAAGACTGAAAAGTCTCGTGAACTAAAATCGTTTGGAGACATTTGTTCAAGAAAATTAAATGTCTGGAGATGATGTTTCGAAAATCGAGTTATTCCTTCGATTTCCATATCTGTGATAACGAAAAATTTGACAATTTCTTTTACTAAAATGATTTATGTCACTAATCAGCTTTGCAATGATAATGGGCCTCATTGAAAAATAAATTGCTGTGTGATAGATGAATAAATTGAACTTTTGTCACCCAAAAGTAACTCTGAGAACTGAACATTTTAAAACAAATTTAGATGTCAAAACAGTAGTCATAGATAAATAAGAAGGGAAAAATTAAGTTTTAAGCAGTCACTGCTACTTTTATTTTTAATATTTCCCCTTCTCTTCTTCTTCCACTTATTGACTCCCTATGACTATTGACTCACTTTCGGATTTGAGTATCAGATTGCAGTCGCTTAGCTTCTAATTGTATATTGTTTTACGAAATTATTGCAGTTTTATTGGAGGTCGTTCGTTTTGCCGATATTAGGAAGGTTGGATAAAATAGATAAAAAATTGACAACCAATTTCTAAAACTTGCAAGGTGAATCAATCGTTAGATTGGACGTACGATATTGATCGATCGCAAAGATACCCACACATGGTGAGACACGTGTGCTGAAATGTCTGCACGCACCGATCGCAAGTTTCACAATAATTTCATTCGCTTCCATAATAGAACTCTCGTCACCATGCGAGAGAATAAAATTGACCCTCTACATCTCGATTTGGTTAGAAAATTTAAGTGTTCCATAATCTTTTGCGTGTTGAATTGTATACCTTTGTCGTTAAACTGATATTTTTTTTTCACGAGCATTTATATATGTCTCTTTTGACCAGGTCAGGTCGTCCAAGACTTTATACCCGGTATATATCCCGGAACTATATTATAATGCAAGTACACTTTGCTTAAGGAGATAATTGTAATCATATGAACCGAGTAAAGGCAAAATCATCAGAAACCATTTTTTAAAGTGAATTTTCTGAAACTTGACATGAATTTTCTTGAGCGTCATATTGTAATGTATAAAAAAAATGGAAAAGTTTTCACCATCTGATATTCGAGATATACAATGTTAAAAAATAGCAATTTGAACCTTATGACTTATGAGAAATTACAAATAATGATGATTTCAATATTTAGGATCTTTTTCAACGACGCGCGATAAATAATGTCTTTGAAATTTGATATCCGAGTTTCAACGGCAATTATTTCTGCGTATGAAAGAAAAAAACCTAAGCTTATTTTTAAGATTCATGCAAGTACATCGTTAAAGTTGCTGCAAATGCTTCGGTCGAGATTGCGTGTATGTACGTATGGTGGTATTGTATATATTTGCGTGTGGGTTGTCTGCGAAATCTCGTAGGAGGACACACAGTATGGCAGCTCCGCTGTAGCTGGGGAGCTACCGCGTTTCTCGACTTTTACGAAATGATGATATACTTTATCCGCGGTAAATCTCGTTCCGCGTCGGATCATCATCGTTGCGAAGATACATTTAACCAGAGAAAAGAAAAAACTTGCACACAAACGAACCTACAATATAAAGAAAACGTAATGCGAGGAAGCGCAAAAAGGAGAACGAGACGCAAGAAGAAGAGAGAGAAAAAATAAGTGTGAAAAATCAGCAAAACGATTTTACATTTCGTAATGATTTTGCAAAGAGTTTGTACATACGCTTACAGCTGCGGCTATCGGTCATCGTGGAAATCTAGTTACGGTTCTGTGCACTTGGATGGTTTCACTTTCGTGCTAATAACGATGAATTATTATAATGGCAGCGCGCGCGCGAGCGCGCATCCAAGCATCATCCCGCATCAGCTTCTATACGTCGAAAAAACGTTTGACGAGAGATGTTCGCGCGTGCGTGAAACCCGTTGCAACCGTGCACGCGTCCCACGATTTTTTAACCTGAAATGTCGGTTATTCTTCATATTTTCAAGCGCCATCTTGCTTTTAGGCTTCTGAGACTTGATCATGAGGATGATGATAATAACGAAGATGGGCAGGGCGATGAACAATGCAATTTTTTTTCCCTGTTAATTGATGCCTTTTTTCTGTATTTATATTTATATTCTGAATAGGTTTAATCAGAACAACAAAATATTTCGATAATAATACAGGCAGAGATTAGAAATGTGCATGAGGAGTTGACAAGAAAAAAATTGAAAAATTCATCGAATAGCAAAATTAGTAAACAAATATGCATAGAATTCTTCTCTCATTCTTTCGCTCTCTCACTACATAATTGTGCTCTCGACTATAACTTATAAATACAATATTTCAGTATAGAATCATTCGTCCACATTATTTTTGTATCAGTTCAAACTGACAAGCCTAATGGATGCAAAATAATCAATATGAGAATGTACAGGTGTGCGATGGCGAGTATTCTCAATATGCAGGGCAAAAACAGTAGCAGTGAGGCCTTGTAACCACAAAATGGGTTTGCATAAGAATTAAATCTGGAACTGTATATTTATATCTCACTGTACGAGATAATCAGATATAATGTAGGATAAGTAAAGCGATTGTCAAGGAAGCGCCACTTTCGCCCGTCAATTCGTAGGAGAGATCGACGTAGTTTCGTTACACTTCCCACCTGATGCTTCTCGATCTATAATTCCTCACTTAGTCCTTTTATTTTCTCACTCGTTAATAGCGAGATATGCATAGGAGAACAAGAAACATATACACAGGCTCAACTGCGTGTTTTGTTCTCGGCACGTGGGTGGATCAACGCTCATAAATCTGTCGAGTACACCATACATACACTGAAGTAAAAGTGACACTGTGTGTACAGTACCACGTACGAGATATTTCTGAAGTTTTGCACTTAATCTCATCAGCAGGAAGTTGGGGCTTGACTTGCATTTGCATTGCCTTCTTTTGTTCATCCAAACACTTTTTTTTCATCTTGGACTCTTCATGTCTTTATATCATTACTAGCTATTCGTCTGCTTGGAACAATTATTTTGTATACATATTATGTACGTTTTTACAAATATGTAAAAACTTATGTATACATTACATGCAAGCTATCTCTTCAAAAAATATCGAAAATTTACCAGCGGGCACCATTGACCGTAGATATAAAGATGAAATAAGAAAATGTTGAAATTATCCCCTATTGCACCACTTTGAAGGATAACTTTTTAAAAAAACACTTTTATAATTATTTATTTCTTACCAAAATCATAAATATGAGTTTTCGTATTTCTTACTTGAGAAATTATGAGTTCTTCATACGAACTTTCATCCCTTATCTTCACCTATTCACCTTCAAATGAATCATTACCTTCTTCAATTTATCCTTAAATTATCGCACCTCCTTTAAATTTTATTTTTACTACAAAAGATAGCCTATGTCTTTTTCCATGGTCCAATAAATCTCTATGACAAAATTCATGAAAATTTGTTCAGTCGTTTAAACATGAAAACGTAGCAGACAGACAGAGTTACTTTCGCGTTTATAATATTATAGCTTGGATATCATAATAACTATTTTTTTTTTACAATTTTTTTCTCGACAATTCAGAACAAATTAAAAGTCGTATTTAGCTCGTGTGTAATTTGAACGTAATAATAAGGACATTCACCTTATGGTGTGTGCACTCGAACAACTTTGCTTCGGTCCGGTCTCGGTCAACATAATCTAAGTAATATGTATTTTGCAACATGGTGAAAGGTGGTCTCTTCGTAATTCTGATAGCCCATAATAATAACAATAGTTACATATTCAACAGCTATTAATACACTATACCCAATGGTAGCTTTTAGACAAACGCTTGACTCGATTGAAAGTAGTTTCGGTTGTTGGCTGTCCGGTCAAATGAGCACTGGTCATTAATTTCCTCTTTTTTTTCTGCATTACCATACGACATTTATCTTTTTAATCATAATCGTATGTACAAAGCAAATGCAAAAATCATCGAATAAAGTTTTTTTTAAAGATAATTTTCGAAACTTTTCGTAAAATTTTATTGAGCGTCACATTATAACGCGTGAAAAATTTGAGAAGTCCTCATCATCTGACAATCGAGATATTCGATGTCGAAAATTGTAACTTAAGCCTAAACAAAGCCTAAACTTATTTTAAGGTTCATACAAGTATATCCTTCATTGTACAGTCGATAATTCTCCAACATTTTCTCACACAGAATTTTATGAAAAAAAAGGACGAAAAATTGCCCCAAACTGTCCGTGATGATACAAACGCGTTTGTTCCTTCGACATGCATTGTGCTGGTCAGCAACAACAGCAGCTTTGCTCTCCAACAGGAAAGCAAAATCTGACCACAGCAACATTCTGCTTCGTGCATTCTCCTGCGCGCTCCTTCGCTGAAGATACATTCTTCCTCCGATTTTTCTTCTTCCTCTCTATTTTTTTTTTATTCTTCTTTTTCTTCTTCTTCCGTGTCGTTGCCGAAGAAGCGAGAACAGAGGGAATAGTTTAGGTCTCAGTATATCGAGACGAGGCAAAAACCGCTGTGAGTTGTTCCCACGGATTATCGCGCAAATACACACACACACAAAGTAATAGAGCCCAACTACAAACGTATGTGCACATGTGCACTGACGACCGAACCATTCTAGTCAAGGTACATCTTCCTCAGACACGTTGGGCTCTTACAACAAACCCATACTGCTTATGCTGCCTGAGCTTCTGCAGATATGAAAGCAGATGTAATTTTAGCAATGTATACCTCGTGTGTGTTTGTACCAAGAAGGTTACAAATCCGCACTGCGACATTTGCTCACATTGCTTGTGTACGGTTTTGATAATTGCGCAACTCCTATATCACGAATATCGTTACATTTTCTACCCGACATATTTACATATCGACGTTACACGAGTTTTATCATCATCTTTTTGGATATCCATTTGTGAAATTTTCGTTTTTCTATGATTTCATGCGATAATTGAATTTATTATTTTGGAAAGACAAGTATTTCTTTGGTGATTGATAAGATAACATCGTAATGTAAAAAAATTTATTTGAATTTATGTTTGTGAATGATTTATCATCAAGAAAATATTATCGACGTTCTAAAAATCAAATCAAAATGTGCTTATTTTTTAATACTATTTTTTTTATTTTGTACTAGTAAATATACAGACGAAAAAAGCTAAAAACAGTTTCTTGTATGAAATTTCACGGATATACGTTCTAAGTTTACAATAAAAAATACAAATATAATAAAATTGAAATATAACACAAAAAATAGTATAAAATTTAAAAAGTTGATCGAATTAATATTTATCATTAGGCTAAGTGCAAAAAAAAACGGAACGATGCCATTAAAAAATTTCGACTGTACAGTACAATTGAAACATCGATCCATTTTATTTTTCTCTCATTTCGCATCGATCTATTTTCTTCTCATTTTTATCGGCAGTTTAATGATTAAAACTAAATATAACTCTCATTTATTGGGCAACCATTTCTTCTATTGATTCATCCAGTTCGATATAATATAATATATTAAAAAAAAAATCGATAATAGATCAGAGAA
>JABMBV010001028.1:0-11667 GCA_018906735.1 Mesochorus sp. PSUC_FEM 10030011 | reverse complement strand
TATTCATTATTTAATAAGTAACATTTAAAAAATAGATAATAGATGCGCGGAGACATTTTTCATCTTTTAATAATACGAGGTAACAGAATATATACCTTTGGAATTTATTTTTCGTTTTCGTTTGTGCTAGTCACGATTTTAGACACACGATAACGTTGGAGCTCGTGCGTCTGACTAAAAGCGGGCACTTCTACTTGAGTACGAACGGGCTTGCATATCAGACGAGTTCCCTTGTCATACTCTGATTACACCAAGTTATTCGAGCTAGGCTATTCAGGCTATTTTTTAATTAAAACAATGTGCACAGGGTCATTCAAAATTATTTACACAATGAAATACATTCTTTGAAATTTTTAATAAAAACAAGATGTAAATCGTAAGTAGTGAAATATTTTCGGCAAAATAAACTTTTAAAAATGAAAAAAATATATATATTCGATAATTTTTTTTAGACGCTTTTACAGAAATTAAAAAAAAAACTGAAAATAAAAAAATTTCAAAGTGCCATAACTTTGGTAAAAATGGATTTAGATTTTTTTGAAAAATCAAAAAATCATCTGATTCTTATATTCCAAGTCGTATTTTGAAGGGACTACTTTTTTTAGAAAATTAATTTGTTTTTGAAAAAAAAAATGGTTAATTTAATTTTTTTATTTTTTTCATTTCACAATTATTCGGATTATAAATTTCATACAATTTTCATAGAAAACCTCCACTAGATATCCAAAAAAGTTTCAATGTCGTCCCATGTACTGAATTGTTTTAAATTTTTTCTTATAGTAAAAAAGTATATGTTTAAACATCCAAGCTCCATTTATTCTATGATTTTTTTTACATAAAAAAAGTTTACAATAATATTTATCAGAGATGAACGTGGTGCAATAAGTTTCGAATGCAGCTGCGTATTTGGCGAGTTGCGGTGTAAAGAATACGGAAAATCGCTGGGGTCTTCTTGTCAGGGGGTGTAGAGTAAATATTTATCGCACTAAGGAAGGTATAAGCCGAGAAAGAAAGATATAGGGGGAGAAATGGCAAACCTGTGAATTTGTTCCATACTCACGGGACGTTAGGTCAACCCATCCCAAGCTCGCGCCCTGTCACTTAATTTATCGGTCTATTTCTGAACATTCTTTGAAAGGCATATAGAGAGTATAGAGTCAAGTGAAATGTTCTCTTTGCACATGAGCGAACAAATCGAATCATTGACGTGTAATTCGATTGAGAATTGGTAGATAACCTCCGGGGAGATAAATCCCTCTGTACATGAATTCATACACGTTCTCGATTGCCATCGGCACATCCCATATGCTATATCATTTCGTACGTTTTGTTTTCGCTTGTGTTATTTTTTTTTTAGCTCAAAAAATAAAATACAAAACTCGGGAAAATGCATTTCAGAGATTTTGCATTTTCGTTCCTGTAAAGTCCAAGTACGATGTTCTGGCCAGTAAATTTTATATCACGCGTATTGTTGCAGTATCGATTAGTGATGTAATATCGTGCAGTGAAACAAGAGTAATTAAAAATGAAAACGCTGTGCCCGGCTGGAATATCTGGCCTGTCGGTTGAGGTTATCTCTTCTCACTGCATCGGTAAATCTTCTTTTTTTTTTTCGCAGACCAGTAAATCCAAGCTCTAATCTACCAGCAGTATATAGAATGTTTCTGTATTATTTCTCATGCACCGATGGGCATTATTTCACCGTCAGTCTTCCCGAGAGCTTTTTCTACTAGGTTGCCAAAACATGCTCAAATCTTCGTGCCAACTTTTTCTCGCTATGCGATATTTTTTTTTCTCGTGTTCCAGTTCGTTTTCCTCTTTTTTTTTTTTTTTTTTTCGTTATCCTCGATTCTGTCGCGTGTACAATGAAAGATATAGAGAGAGGTGAGATGCACTTCTGGCAGAGCTTTAACGGATCGAACCGCGGCCCCGTCATCGTGGTTGCCATCGATGAAAACCGCGTGTGACTTTCGCGAGGGATTCGTGTCACTTGAAATCGTGCAAAAATATTGCATAAAATATATTTGGAAATTTCGACTTTTTATTCCATTTTCGTTTGTTTGTATTATCATCTACTGCTTTTTTTTTTCTTTAATCTTCAAAAGTTTCTTCGTTCTTTCGACTTCCAGCGTTTTCATATCATTATATGTGGACCAATAATCCTTGATAAAGTTTATGACCCAAAGTAATTTATATATATATAGCCAATTTCAATTTTCTTCTGCTTCTCAATTTCGATATATATATAAAAGTCGAACTATAGCGCTTTGACAATAAATCACCGAGAGATCCGTTCGAAGATTCCGTACACGCCTCATGGCGATTCGTTTGGACATTGTTTACGTCCGATACACCGGACGACGAAGGGGTTGAGAAGTTGAGCCTGGCTAGGGGGAGCTTAAGCGGCGAAATAATAAAGTCCTTTTCTCGAGACTGTACGGACCCACGTAATCTTCCTTCCGACGTCACCGGGTACACGTTTGCCTAGTTACGCTATAAAAAAAAAAAACAAACAAATAACAAAAAAAAAAGAGTAACAAAAACGAGGAAAACAGGAAAGGATTCTGTTCGTTGAAATCGATTTTTATCGGATTACGTGAACGCACATGAAAAATTTCTTAGGAATCAATTTTTCTCTTATTGCCAGTGGGGACAAATCTTGAGTGATTTTTATTCATCCCAGTGATTGCTATTTTCTTTTGTTCGTTTGATTGCATGTTTTTTTTTTGTCAAGAAAGAACTATAAGAGGAGAAGGTAATAGAAAAATGTGTGTACAAGCAAATAGCGTTTATTTATTTAAAAATATTTAACTGCAAATTTAGTGAAAAAAAAAGGAATGGAATAAAAAAGAAAAGAAAATTGGTCCTCTCCAGGGATACGCTAGACCGCATTGAACCTCATCAAAGTAACCCCAGTTTGAAATCCCCCCCCTCTTGTCTCGAAATTTGTATTCCATCGGGGATATCCTCTTCAGAGTAGATCGAATGAAAAAAAAATTATCTTCGCGAACGTTTTTCATTAGTAAACACCGGTAGCATCGCGGCGAATACACGGGAAGTATCAAGTTGATTGCTCCTTTGCTGTACCCCGACGCTTACACCACAGCTAACCGGCTAAACACCGTGAAAGAGGGGATGGGGCTCGGGAAGAAGAAGGAACGAGGAAAGTGGAGGGAACTAATTTGCTCGCCTTTGGCAATCTACCGAAAATTGCGATTAAATGATCCTTCCCTGCTACCACCACCGCGTGTTTTGGCAAAAAATTTTCTCCCCTAAAAAATCGCTCATTTGTATTCATCGGATATACGCGCATTGCACACGTGTATATCCGACACGATACAGAATATACTGCATTATCTTTTGTTGTAAGACGAAAAGGCACTTTTTTTTATTTTCAAATTTCCGTTGAATTATCATTGCTTTTTTGAAAATTCATCGTTAATAATTTTAAGATATTCTGCGTCGTATATGCAATTTATTTTCCAAAATAGACATTTTTTGTTTTATTTTTTATTATTTTTATCTCTCTCTCTCTCTCAAAGTTAGAATGGAGGGTCCGAGTAAACTCATGACTGACTTCGATGAGGCAGAAACTCGGGAGAGGAGAACGATCGGTTATAAAATGAGATTCGTGCAGGACAGAAAGCTTGCAACTAGCTGACTCGTGAAGACTCGAATAACGTCGCGTGGAATGAGCCACTATAGTGCACGGTCAAAGTGCATATATAGACGGAGTGACAAATGCGGTAATCTAAGTTTGCCCATCTCGAAGCGAATGGCGAATGACTCCTTGACCCGACGGTGCAATCTCCCGCATCCGAGAAAAGACAAAGCGAAATGACATTCACCATGCGGTGTCGCACGAGAATTCGCAACAACGTAAAATCGCCATTACTCTTCTTCTTTTTTTTTTTTTTTTTTTTTTTACCCGCGAGATGTACCCATCGCTCGGAGATGGATTTTTCCAGTCTAAAACTCAAAGTTTAACAGCAATACCCGCGTGTTTGTACCTATCATTGTTTTAGTATTTTATAAATTATTCCTCGACAGTCGGGATCTCGAAAGTTTTTAGAGTTATGACGGAATTCTGTTAAGGATATGGACTAGACCATAAAATTCTTGGGATGTTGCAACTCTTATATATATACAATCACATATAATTTCCCGAGGGTGTAATCCACCTTTGTAAGTTATCATATGGGGCGCACGCTATCTTCTATCGCTCCTTTCTTTCTTTTTTTTTACTTATTCCTCGCTGCCTTTGATCAGTGTTTGTCCTATATATTAATGTCGAAAGTACCCGGCTGTTCGTGCACGCAAAGCTCGGTAAGTGTTATTGGCACGAAATTTTCACTTTCTGCCACCGACTCGGTGGTTTTTTGCTTCCCCTCCATTCGCCACAATTATGCGTCTATAGGAAGGATCAATACGACACAGTTCTTGTGTTCTATTCCTTGACTGATTTTTTTTCCATTCACCAACGGAAATTCAGCGAATAAACGTATAATGACGAATAAAATAGAGAAACTTAAGAAAAAAAAAAAACATTCAATGACGAGCTGAAAATGGTGCGAGCGATGAGAAAACAGCGTCATTATTAACGACCCTGGCATCGTAAAGCTTAGCTGGTTTTATGAGCACTTTCTTTGGATGAGGAAAACACAATTACATTTTACGTGGGTTTAAAAGATTAAAGGGGTTGCTCCGTGTATTGACAGTTGAAAAAAAAAACGAGGTGATCGTTTCATCGGACTTTCGGTTTAAAGGAGATTATATATAAAAAATCAAATTAGGGAGATTAAGGTTCTGCAGATCGAATAGAAGAATAATTTTTATTTCGTAAGACGTCATGTGAACTCAGGATGACAGTGAGCATATTCTAAAGTTTAGAGCAGAAAAGTATATTATTTTTTAATAACACATATTATATTTCATTGAATAGAAAAAACTTTAGTCTCGTCATTTTCTTAATTTTTGAAATAGCCTGTAGACAATTTGTATAAACGTATACAACATCTGTGCCCCCGCGTTCTCGAGGGTAAAACTGATTTTTCAACGTTTTCAGGGATAAAGGCACCCAAGCTTTTCACGGGCGATTTCACTTTATGCTGGTGGGATTCCCCATGCGCACCAACTTCCTCGTAATTCGTGTCGGTTGACGTAAACGCGTCCGATGCGATTATTTTACTACAGCCAGAAGTTGTAAAATTTCTCATAAGAACGCGGGGATAAAATGAAGAGAAAGAAAGAGAGAGAGAGAGAGAAAGATATGTATTCGGCTCATACACACTGTTTACTTCTCAGCTTAAAATATTGTACAAATTTACTAGCGTGAATTATCGTCAAGTTAACTGAAGGTACGACTAGAAATTACAATGTAAGAATTTTCTTACATGAAAAAAATGTAACATAAAAAAATTAAAATGTTGCTTGTTATTCTAAGATTTAAAAAATAGTCTGTAATCATTAGCAAAAAATAATCTTATACGAAATAAGAATATTATACAAATGAACAAAAGATAACGTAAATCATCATTACCACGAGGGAACCAGTGGAAGAAAAATAATGATAAAATGTTTGCAGCAAACAACCGTTGCGTTGGTCAACCGAGAGTCCACTATTTGCCCAGAGCACATGAAAGTCCATATTTGTTCCGAGTCTCCCGTACGTCTGGGCACAGATCCGACGTATTCGCATATATACGCTTGTCCGCGACGAGCATAAATAGGTCCAAAACTAATGTAGGATAATTGGAAATTATTAGAGCGACTGTGGAACCATTTATCTTCGTTTGAAATAGTTAATAATGGAACATTTTCCACCGAAATTCAGAAACTCGGACCAGCAGTTCGTAAGAGGAATCCCCACAGTTAATGCATTTTGAATTCATTGTTATATCAGATCAAAGGGCAATCCATGACAGTAAAATGAGAGATTTTAAATGAGAGTAAACGAAATCTTGAACACAAAAATTCAAGTATTAAAAGACAATTAAATCCATTTGTTTATTTACAAACATATTTTTTCGCGATATCATTTATCTTAACCCTTTTTTTTATATTAATCATAAATTATCTCTGACAAAACGTCATTGCTTGAAACAAAATTTGTTGATGATAAGGAAGGCAGATGTTTCCAATTTTATTGAGGAAAATTATATAAGAGCTACAACGCTATTATTAACCCGAGTATTTGTGGTATGCGAGTGATAACTGAAGGGCCCTTTAGAAACAACCGGCGATTATGTATGTACATTCAACAAAAAGGGGTTGTTTTCCTCGACACGCAAAGAGAGGAGATCATCGAAATTCTTTGGAAAGTCGATCGAAGATCTCTTGTGCACGCTTGCCACACGAAGAGTATGCCTTTGATCCAACCTCACCGAGAATCCAGTTCATCTATCCGCACTCTCTCACTGTATTCCATCTAAAGTGGCGTACATGTACTTCGAGAACGTTGTTTGCGTCCGGCATTCTCGCTGATGCACTCTATAAACCCCCATCGACAAATATATATCTATACACATATATAAAACATGCTATATACTATCGTTTCGACTCTTCATTGAGGTATTGAAATTCTTCGATGTAACAGATCTCTCAACTGGGTCGATTGGCTCATTGAAAATTCTCCGATAGCCGATTTAACATTGTGGCTTTCGGTTCACGATCCACTCGCTTTTATCGAACAGTTTTGGATATGCATTTTAACACACTTATAAATTCACGTATAATTTAAATTTAATTAGTAAAACATGAAAAAAAAAAAAAAAATTAGCTTCTATAAATTTTCTGCATTCGATCGAAGTATAATATGGAAATAAATTCATTTACTTATGCGAAAGTGCATCAAATTTATTTGATCAGATTATACACGGACTCCGCGAGTCCTTCAATTGACTTGGGCCATGTTTTTTTTTTCTTTTTGTAGTTTCAAAATCAAGTGCCAACTCGAAGTGAGCTCTTGACTCGAGTAGACTTCTAGTGCTTCATCAAAGAGTCTAATTACAAGGGCAGCGAAGTATTACTACGCTTCATATGCGCATGTGAGATTTTATGGACGCGCGTATATCGTTTTTCATACATGTGCATACACTTGCGTCGGTACACCCGATATACCATCGATGAATAATTAACGGCTCTATATATGATCCGTGAGAGTGTTCCAGAAGAGATTTCAGAAGTGGGTTTCGCGCACAATACAGATCTTTAAACGCTTTTGAGATTATAAAACAGTGCGCATTATAAATTATTCATCGGATAAACAGTTGATAATATACGCGAAGTCGAGTTATTTAAAATTCTGAAGGATTGAAAATATTCGAAGAGGCTCTTTGAAAAAAAGAGGTCTAATTAAATTTGTCGAATTATCGTGAGTTCTTAACTCAAGTAATTACAAAGCCTGCAATCATATTATTACAATAATTAAATTTTTTTTTGTACATTTTTATGAAGATTAAAAGTATCCTTTTACGTAATTTGTATATAAAGCCCAAAATACCAGCGTTTACTTCTACTTTACATTTTACTTTAATTTTATAATCAAGCGCCACCCTGTCAGGAAAAAAAAAAGTAAAACAGTAAAATTCTGTCTCGAATTCTGATTTCAGCAAAGACCACTCGTAGAATCGCTATATATATATATATGCATAAAATATTGTGTGTATTATAATTGCGAGTGAGTTTTCAAAACTGAATGGAAAACACAGCAACTTTGCGCTTACAAAATATTCTTGGAATGAAAAAGGGATAGAAAAAGAGAAAGAGAGAGAGAGAGAGAGCCAGAGCGAGAGGAAAAAAATAATTTAATATTCCATGAAAATACGAATGAAATTATTCCTCGCTTCCGTAACGAGCCATGTAATTAGCTACTTGCACAAATTGCCTCGCACCACTACGGACCATCTCTCTACCGACCTCTGTGTGTGTACCTAACCCTCCACCTTTCCTTCATATTTTTCTCTCCCCTTCCCCCATTCTTTTTTGTATCTTTTGTACAACTACCGCGAAAGGCCAAGATACTATATGGCAAATAGACAACAGCCACGACTATCTTTATACCCCGCGGTTCTTCCAGTTTGCTTTTCAACCTTTATACTTATTTTTACGCTATGGAACAACAACGGGGTTAAAAATATACTTGGGGCTACGAGGGAGCTTTATCAATTTGAAAAAAAAAATAACAACATTAATGAGGGATAGTCGTGACTTTCACAATGTGGCAACTGTATGTCTTCTGATTTAATTCTTCATATCCAGAAGACATTGGCAAGTATTCGTGCCTTTATTCGAAATAACAATAATATTTTTTTGATAAATAGTTTTTGAAGTTGACGGTTCTCTGAGTTTATTGGATTTGAAAACATAACTCTTTTATGACGTCCATCAAATCGATGATTGGCCAGGTGTAGATGTCTATTCGAATTTATGGTAAAACAGCCCAGGGCAACGTGGGTTCAAAGCACTTCATGCACGTCAAACAGTTGGATGTGAATTCACGAGGTGCTCTGTCGTTGTCATGGACGAATTTCGAAGTAGCTGGGTGCGACCAACATTGGCTTCGTTCCTGACCACACGCGAAGGTCAACATCGCCCTAAAACTGATTAGCCTCCCCAACGACCCCGAGTGAACACCGACCGTTTACGAGATACTGTACTAACACTACATTTACGACTCTATTAACGCAGCGGGGCTTTGGGATACTGTTGGATACCTGTGAGATCCAATTTAACTCGATGGCTCACGTTCTCAATGAGGTTAACTATTGATTGAATAAACCAAAAATTGCGTGATTTAATTTGATAAAATTCTTTAGTATAGAATCTTAATCTTTGCCGCAATAATTTATTTCTCGTTACTTTCGTGAACGGAAATAATCATTCTCTCTGTTAGATTATCAAATGTTGGCCTTATCAATAAGAAAAATAAGTGATATTGTGTCTCAGCTCAGGATTTAGACCTGTGCCACAAATTACCAAGTTAATTCAAATGCATAGTCTAAAGTCTCTGTGTGTGTTTCTGTTGGAAATTTTATCTGGACCAATGTACAGCAAAGTAGCCTGTTCAAAGTATCAAGAGGAAAATGACGGTTGCATGTTTGGTACACACACGAGAGAGAGAGAGAGAGAGAGAGAGAGAGAGAATATAAGGGAGAAGTGGGTATCGGTTCGGTTTAACGCTTCAGTGAGGCAAACGATTCAAAGCTCCGGGATAGATCCTTTAATCTCGTGTGTTGTGTAGCCTCGCTAGTCGAGCTTTCATCGAAAGCTCTCAGAAACACACTCGTGTCTCTCGCATCGAGTAAATATGATTGGTCAATAACGCGACTCTCGTTGCTTCTTGGACGGCTTATTTCGAAGCAAATTATCGCTGATAATTCGATTAATAGGATAAACATGAGAAATGTAATTGAATAAAAGCACACTTGATACGTGAAATATTCATACATTTTCCTATGAATGTTTCGTACAATTAATTCTCTTGTTTTCTTTTTTTTTTTTTATCATCCCTAATGATAATACACTACCCGAGGATTGTTGTGTTGAAATATACACAGCGGGTGAAACGTGAGAACAACACGGTCGACACATTACGAGGACGTTGGTTCCGGCGACACGGTTTTTTTCAGGCTAAAACTTTTAATATTCCCGCGGCAGTACTCGAAAGATACGAGATACAGAGATAAAAAATATATGGGAAGAGTCAGGAGAGCGAGAAAGATGATATGCATGATAATACTACTAAATATTGAAAATTGCAAGGCTCGTTATAAAAGCTAGAATGCTTTTCATCCCCCCCTCCCTTCTTTTTCCAACCATATGTAATAAGAAACCAGGATCTCATCCCCTTCCGCTCTCATACCCACGTATATACTTTATACAGAAGGTCCCTTAGCTAACAACTATAACTTTTCCTATATATCTCATATTCCTGTACTACTATTTCTCCTTCCGCTCTTTCTCTCTCTCTCTCTCTCTCTCTTTCTCTTTCCTCTCTCTCTCTCTCTGCGTCTGCACTGAAATCATATATTTTCAGTTCCTCTTCTTGTGCTTACAATGGGGAAAAAAAACAAGCAGCATAACATCGTATCTTGAGTGTAGTTTAGCATTTTTATCATACTTGTTTATTCAGAGTTTCTGTATCAGGTCTATAGTACATGTGTATGTTAAGCGATATATGCTAAATATCAAGGGAATAAAAAAAAACGTTAAAATAGTTGACACACATTAAAGTAATGTGAAATAGATTTAAATGACGTTTATTTATAGCTATACCCAAAAAAGATACATCAAGCGAATATCAAAATAAAAATTTATTCACTGGTTCCTTCGACGTCTCAGACCAAACTAAATTATGCCTTTTTACTGACTCTAGAGAAGTGTTATCCTTCAACATCGCCAATTTGATTTAACATAACGATAAACATATAAACGTCAAATTATATCCGACAATAATATAAATATTGTTTTAAAAAATGTATTCTTTTATACTAGTTTTCCATCATAAATTGAGGTTGCAGTTTAAAAAAACTATGAAATTAAAAATTAGGAGTTCATGGAGCAGATTGTATCTGATGATATTCCAAAATTCGGTCCATTTAATCTTTTCTTGGTATTTATTTTAAATGGTTCGATGACCTTGGTTTGATAACATTTTTTTATAGCCAAGTGTTTCTATTATTCGGGTACACTTGTTAAATTTTTTAAACGAAAAATTTCCTGATGAATTTTTCAACAATTTACCGGATATTACAGCCTCGTAACTTTTCGATGGAGACGGAATATCGCGAGCTCAGGATAGCCCAGCGATACAGTATACTCAAGTACAGCGTATGTACAAGCTTTTGCTGACACTGTCTGAAATTTAGACCCAACGAAAGCTCGAACGAACTGCCTCTGTGAATTTTTGCAGTCCATTTATACGCAAAACTGGTGGAGGTTTTAACGAGCCGCGCTCGATATTAAAGGAACGTATATAACTTGCGGGCGTCTCTCAGTATACGCGATTTTACCGCAAAAAAAATTTTTTTTTTCTCAAGCTCAAGTAAAATGCACGTTTTTTTTTGTAGAATATTTCATGAGTTTTCTCTGATGCCCGTAACTTTACGAGAGTCTTTCGTTCAAACATCAGGTCAGTCAGCGTGTGTTTATACGCAAATTCTGGCCTCGTAAACTGCGCGAAAAAAAAAATAGACTTTTACTATCATAGAATTTTCGTATCCAGAAACTTGAGAATTTAAGGTGCCCGGTATGTGCTAAGAATGTCATAAATTTGAAACATGTTTAGTGCTGGGAGAAACTTCGTATATTGCGTCACTTGATCGCCGCATTTTTTCATAGTACAAAGAACTTCAATGGATCAAATTTAATTATAATTCTTGTTACACTTTTTTTTTTTACTGTACGATAAAATACTTTAATGCTCTTGTAGTTTAAAAAAAAACACTTGATTATTAATTATTATTTTTCATTATTATTAATGAATATTTCCCTTTAAGGAGGTTCTGGATGGTTGAAAAGACATTGTTTTAAAAAACCAAATAATGATCCGTTTAAAAAAATTTTTAAATAGATATTGCATTTTAAATATGTCAGAAGATTTGATACAATTATTGAATAATAATCTTTATGAAATAAAACAACTTTAATTAAATTTTTTTTTTTAAA
>JABMBV010001017.1:0-11667 GCA_018906735.1 Mesochorus sp. PSUC_FEM 10030011 | reverse complement strand
TAAATTAATAAATAATAAGCGAATTTTTAATAACTGGGATCAATCATGGTTATTTTGTTTTTAATTTGATAAAATGGTTTCGTATTAATATGCAAAAAATTAATTCGATCTGTTCAATTTTAATGTGTTTTTTTCTATGATTTTCTCTCACCTCGTAAGGACATGTAGAAAAGTGGTAATCTTTGAAAATTAATAACTTTTTTAATACGCGGTGAATGAGATTGAAATTTCATAGAAATTTTCCGGATGGTTTTATTTTACATCGGAACCTTCTTAAACGAAATCACTCGTGCATTCACTCATACATTGAGTAGGCAATCGCGTTTTCGAATATTCGAATGCTTTGGTGGCTGATATGTACCATTCACGTATATAGATCCTAGGATATATTTCTCGTATACCGTTAGTTCCAGCGTACTTCGAGCATACATCCGCGAATATCGTACAGGCTAAATCGTCGATACATATCTCTCGGGGTCCCCGGTCTCTCTCTCGCTTATCCATTAATTCCCTTGGGTAAATCGCACTTTTAACGATAACGCGTGAGTCAAGCACCTATACTGCGAGTATGTATATAGTATGTATGCGATATATGCATTTTCACGAATTCCAGTGTTTAATCTCGAAACTATAAAGAGAATGAGTGTCTGATGAGAATTTTTTTTTTTTTAAACTAACTTTTGGCACGAGGACATGAAAGTTTGCTTCTTCTTAAGAGAGCTTCGACACGTTTCGCGGTTAGTTTTTAGATTGACGACGTCAGAATAAGCGAAAGTTAAAAAAATTAAGGAGAGAGACGAGAGGAGGGATAGGTTGGAAAGGTTTCTCAAGCTCGAAAACGAGATAATAAAATTTCAAATTTTTTCCGCGCCAATCTCATGAGAAGAAAGTTCCGTTGGATAGAACTTTCTATGAAAAAAAGTTTGCCTCTATCAAAGGTCGATGTGCTTTTGCTCGGGACATTGTGCGCGGTGACCATAAGATGTTTCGTAAATCTGTTCACGATTTAATTATATACATCGCGTCATGCATTGTATGCTATATTTTTCTCCATTTTTTTTGCGCTACTAGCATGCAAAAACTTTTGTTCGAATGTTTTTCAACGCTTTTGTGTTTCATATGTATGGCTGTAACACGCAACAGTGACCAGAGGTATGGCTCGAATATATATTGTGCAGGAGAATTTGGAAAACGAGTGTTGCGAGCTGCACGCATTGTTCAACCATTGATGGCATAAAGAGGCAAATTTGTTTTGACTCTTTTGGCTCTCGTGATCGAACAATTCGTCAAATTGGCTTTGAACAATCAGCGAAATATATTCGAACGTTGTGTATATTTGAATGCCTGGGATTGTCTGGGAAAGCGGAACGTTTTTTTAAAACCATACCGGGCTACAATTTCTTTTACAATAAATAAAAACGATTTTCGTGCTGAATGTAACGAGTGCGACATGACAAAAAATGTAACTAAAAGATATATGAGGGCAGATAGATACAGAGATGATTGTATGTATGAGGCAAAATGAGGTTGGCAGAAAACGAACTCTCGAAAACTTTTAATTCGAGAACAACGACCGTGCGCTCCGTCAGCATCGTTGGAACGGATCAGAAACTTGGCTCATGTTAATTGGAAACTCGAGAGGAGCGGTGACGATGTGCGACGGTGTGCGGGTTTCAAGGGGTAGTTTGGACCGCTCGGCTTCGCTCGCGTACCCCTGCCGGACGAACTCTCGTTAATCTTTCGGATTACGCATTACTCGCGTCCGGACCGGAAACTTTGTCTATCGATTCTTTTGGTTATATTTTATTTTTCATTTCTCTTCTCCTTTATTTTGCGATGATAACGAGCCAAAGAATAGACACGAAAAGGTATGGGCGAGGATAAACATTCGTTGAATATAAAAAGGTACAGCCTTCAGCAGTATCATATTTCATTAACGTCACGGAGAAACTGAAAGACGCGGCCTCTCCGCGTTCTCGTGAATTATTTTTAACGAGTCTGATGCTGAGTCGTACGAGCTAACGTTTTATTGTCAAAGCCTTGGGCAATCGTAATCTCTTTATCAATCGAATATGGGTTATTGAAGATAATGAAATAAATCTCTTTTGCGAGTACGAATGTCACGTAAATTGATAAATTCCGTTTAATATATTTTTAGATGATTTTTTTTTGGTATACGAAAAATATGGTTTATCTATGAGCGCATTTATTGGCTGCTTTTGCCATTATAACCGCATTGATACTATTTAATTCCTTTCAATCTAATTAAATAGTTTTGTTCGGCTTCAAACTATAATTTCATTATGGCTGCCTTAGTCAATTTAATTTTCATTCGAATGCGTCAAGTTTCTGCGATCGCGAGATACAGCAATTTTAAACGAATTTGAATGTTTATTAAATCCTCCCCGGGGATAGATACGCGAGACAGACTTAATGGAACTTTATCAAATTAGATCAGGATGTCGGGAATGATAAACCACATTCCGAGGATATGGAACGAAGGGTTGAATATACATACGATGCACCCTATGTACAAAACCGCGTAACCCGGCATATTTTCCAACTGCTCAATGGTTCTTGATGCACTAAAACCGTAACAAACCCACGCGAATATTCGGTATATACGCAGTGTGTAGCCCGCTATGTCCAAATATAAAGTCACCAACGTATTATTGTATACAATACAGTCGACACATGCGAGGGTTATATAAATTCCTGGGAAAGGGTTATTATTCGCGATGTTCTCCTCTCCCGAATATGCGTTGTACCGCATCGCGAATGTGTTGCAACACGCGATAGATAACATCGTGAGGCGTTTCATTGGCGAATTGTTACGATATAGAATGATCGATAGGGCTGACCAGGGGCTGGTTTTCAAAACGATGGACACATCCACCGCGTGTGTGGAAGCCGTTCTGTAAACGATATAGAGAATTCTCGTCCTTTATGTATAGTGAGAGAGAGAGAGAGAGAGAAATAGAGAGCAAGGATTCAATAGAAAATACAGTTATTGGCTCTCTTGAGCTAACGCACGAAATCATATTACCCTCGTGAGTTTCAGATAAATTTATCTCAGCCATAAAATTGAATCAAGTAGTTCAAAACTTGGGATATCAAAAAATAATATCGATCCTAAGGTTGTTAGATAGCTATGTAATGAAATGTTGAAGAAAAGTTATAAAAAAAAACTCATTCAATTTTTCAACGGTTTCATTATAGTTTCTTCTGATTGTGTTAACTTTGAAACTACTGGAAAAACGGTTTTCCAATTAAACTGAATCCTTCAACATAACCAAATGATGGTCCATGAGCTATGCTATAGTCTTACTGTTCAGAATATCGTGCAACAATGCAAATATTTCGGGTTTTCGGATGAATATATCCCGGCTAATAACTGTGATAACCGCCGAACCGAACGACGTTAATTCAGAATAGCCTACGGGAGTTGAAGGGTTACGTTGTTTAATAAATACATGACCGCAGTTGCATCCCACGAACTCTCTCTCTCTCTCTCGTATCCAACAGTTTCTCACTCCCTTTCCGTGGATATCCCTCTCCCGCATGTCCGTCTGTCTGTCGATTCGCGTAAAGCTCATACAGATGAACGATTCGCAGTCTTTCACATGGACCCGCGACTAAAGCACAACTCTGTTTGTCTATCTCTCTCACTCTGTCTCTCTCTCTCTCTCTCTCTCTTTGTCTCTCTGCTATTCTCTGATGCATTGATGCATGTGTGTTACCGAAGCGAGTACAAAACACTCGTCGAATGCACACTCACTCGTAGTTTATATAATCCGAAATGTCGATGGTTTCGAACCCAACAGTCGCTTTATTCGGGTTACAAAAAGTATCAGAGTCAAGGATGATCAGTAAAGTCATTGACAGTCAACGAATGTTTTTTTATTCGTGTGTTTTCGTTTGTTCGAGTGATCAGTTATTTTTGTTTCTATATATTTTAATACATTTTGGCGTATGATATAAATGGCCTGACAGTTTGATTATACAGTTTCTGCACCGTTTGACGCCTCTCAATATACATGATCGCGTGTGCTTTCGATTAATGAAAGAGTTAATTGCTAATGAGGCGAAAGGGTGTGCACAATCAGTTTGCATCGTTCGTTCGAGAGTACATTTCACTACTGCATATGTGTTGCTTTGCGTTGGTGAATTTCTGTAAATTGTGGGATCACCCACTGAACCCTCACTCGTTTGCTATCGACTTTTGAGCTATTTGTTCAATATACAAGAAATCAGCGATTGTAAGCTTGGATATGTAACAAAAATTATAAAATTAAAAATAAAACGTATCGAGTTAATGAAATTAAATATTTAATTGTAGTTTAAAGAAGGATTTGACATTTCACCACCAAATAAACGTTATTTATAATTATAGAGAGTATTTAAACAATAAATGTACAAAACAAAAAACAATTTGCTAAAATGAAGGATAAAAGAATGTATCAACAATAAAAAAAAATTATAATAATTGGATTATAGTAGTAGATTTTTTACTCGGTTAAAAAAAACCTTATTTCTTACTTTTAATAATTGAATCATATTAGTAAGTAGTCTCGGTTATATGTGTAGAATGAATGATTACGAAGAGAATAAATAGAGGAAATATTTATGGAAAAAATTATTTTTAACATTTAGTAAATTGTTATCGCTAATGGCAAATTCACATCTCATTTTGTTGCAAACTTGATAATGTTTATAAAAAATCAATAAAAATATGACGCAACGGTAAATAAAGTTAAAAAATTTTTACAAATGTGTGAATAACTGGCGGTTGAAAACTGTATTTTATTAGTTCTAGTCGGCTGAAGAATAATGTTCTACCTATATTGAGTACTATAGAACTCGTCTAATTATCGCGTACTCAGACTTACTACAACATCTCGTGATATACATGTACAAACAATGTGTGGGTCGGTAAGGTGCGGTCGTATATAGGATTAAAGGCACTGCAAGATGCGCATCTAGGCACCATATCCCACGCCCGCATAATCGCCGAGAGACTAGATTCTCTTAACGCAAGTTTCGAAGCTTCCTGGAGGGACAAACGGGGTTTGTGGGCTTCGCTAACTTCTCTGCATTATGCAAGTTAGATTAGACCGCACGTCGAAGGTTAGGCGTTGGGTATACGAGAAAGCTGTGGCGAAACCACCATGGTCCAGCTTCTTTCATTCTCAAATAATATTTGTCTATACAGGTTGATTCAGAATCGTTTAAATAATATAAGACAACATTAACGATTATTTTGCAATTTTTATTATTTCGCATTGTCGCGACTTTTGGTTCGGAAGATTATATACATTCGTTTGAAAATGCAATTTGCAAGGTTAAAGTATTCGAGTTAAATGACATGATAAAAAAAAAAGTTTCTCTCGAATAAAATTTCCCAGTAGGAAGTCTGGCGACTTGGAGGTAAATAGCTGAATAACTGAATGATCATGTAGAGAGTATGTATTATCAAGTAACGCGATACAGAAGACGAGAAGGAATTTTCAAGTCCGCGATGCGCTGCGGGAGACTCGCGGTCGAGGATAGCGCAAGATCGATTATCTTCTCGACCACGGGGGATCCTTGATGGAGTACATGAACGAGTAAGAAAGAGAGAGAGAGAGAGAAAGACATAAATTCAAAGCTGACTATATACGATCGAGACAAAAGACAAGATATATACATGTAGTGATAAGACACGAGAGATTTTCTATACTAGCCTCGCCGCAGGAACTCGCTCGTCGTTTCCAAAGTGGGCGAGGTATGTATCGCAAGAGACGAAAGCACACGGGACGGACATTCACTTAAGGCAAAAAACATCGAGAATCACATGGCGAGTCTTATCTACTTCTCTGTGTACGCAGCTCCTACATACTGAAGAGAAGAGAAAAAGAAAAAGGGAGAACAGAAAAAAGTTAAAGAAGAGAAAGAAATGGGGAGGAAAAAGAATAAGGGTTGAGAAAAATAAGAGGGGCGTTGCTTTGGTGAACAAAAAAGTCGCTGTACGCTATTGCCACAAACACAACAGAACAGATTATAAAAGAGAATACCTTAAGGAAAGCGTCCAAGATGTCATTGTCTATATACCTATACATATATATCGAAACTCTCCTCGTTGCGCTGTGAAACGATTCTCTTCGTGGCACAACCGCGGCTCGTTGAGATAAGAGAGAAGCTCAAGAAGATGAGGCTGCTAGGATCTGCCGCGAAACTCTCGAGAGTCTTCACTCTTTCGTTTTTCTCTCCCTCTCCCCCTTCCCTTTCGTTCTAATCTTAATGTATAGACACTCGTGGACGACACCGCGGATGAGAAACAAGAAGAAAATCTCTCGCGCGACATCCCAGCCACGCGATGAAATCGTTTAATGAGAGTTCCTCGCTCGCTTCGAGATAGCGCCATCGACCTCTCTGCAAAGGATTATCCTCGCGGCAGCTAATCTTTCTCGTCTCAGATGCAAAGGAAGAATAACTTTGGGAGAGTAACTTTTGTCGATTGTTTATTTTTACAAACGCACACAAGTTTGCAAATCAGAAGCGATCGGTTCGATTGAAATGTTATTTTACAAGAAAAATTGTTTAATGGGTAATCACTCTAGAGTCAGCAAAAATAAGTATAAAATTGATTTTTTTGAGAATATTAAAAAATATATCGATTTCTATTTTTTAGAGTTTATCAAACACATATTCAAGTTTGTAAAAAAAATTTTTTTAGAGTATTTTTTATGCAAAATGGTAGTGATAAAGCCAGTCTTCGCAAGAACATTTTTTTTGTCTAAACGGGCGGGCGCGTAACTTTAAAAGTATAAAACTAAACAAAAAAAATTTTTTTTCTATATCATTGGCTAGAGATGTAAAAAAAGGTTTATTTTGAATCAAAGAATGGCTATGTGCTTCTTTACATAATGTAATTGTGAAGTTACAGTCCAAATTTTAAAGCAATCCATCGAATAGTTTTCGAGCAGCGTTTCCGCCCAGTTTGAAAGGAGTGATATTAGAAAAAGCGGGTTTAAAGGGTGATAATTACAGAAACTTTCGAAAATTTCATCTTATTTTTAATCTGTGATTCCTGCAACGTACATTTCACTATTTTAATATAGTTTTTATGACCTTCAAATATAATTTACAAAAAAAATTCGTTTTCCTCAAAATCCAAGGGTGGTGTTACCCCTTAATTTCATATCAAACTGATTTGTTGCACAATGGTGTGGTATAAATGCACCCTGGATAACTTTAATATATCCAAAACATTATTCGATCCCCATATAACGAAGTGAATGGTATCAATTTTCGTGATGTCAATATTTTACACGAATATTGTCGAGTCGTGTATGTATTACGAGCTTTTCGAATTTCCATTTGAAAAACCGTGGATTTTGTTCGAACGGCTTGCCGCAGCATATTTATAAATATGAAAAAAAAAGTATTCGATCCCCAGGAAAATGAGCTTTTACACGAATTTTTTCCATATTTTTTTTTCCCATTGAACCACGATCCGGGTTTGGCATTCGTCAGTTGATATATACGTTGGACAGAAAAAGGCAAACGAATAAAACGGAAATCGAACGATTTTATGGCCTGAAACACGATCGATCGTTTTATACCATACCGTTGGTGTTGGATGTATATGTTTATACGCAGGTAATACATCAACGTAACAGTGAAGTTCGTTTTTCGTCATCATAAATGGCCTCGCTTTACAAGCACACACTAGAAAATATTTTGTTCGTTATCATTCAACGACAGCCCAAATCTGGATAGCATTGAAAAACATATATACGTATATTAACTGTGCGTAATATATACATAAACAGTATCAATTCACGCCACGGCGACCGTTGTATATGCTCGCACAAGCACACGTTTCGACACTAGATTTAATTACGCAAAATGTTCAATGAAATTCACGACAGAGCGAATACACTCAAACGTTTTTATCGTGTACATAACGTTCGTTAGCTCTCACTCGAGTATACGAATTAACAGGTCAATGAGACGGATAAACAGAGTTTTCCATGGATGATAAAATTCTAGGGATGATTGCACACTGCCAATGAGCCCAGGCCTTTCCTCTATCGGTTCCATATACTCACGGCCATTTTATCGCATCGGATTTTCTACTCTGTATTCTCCCGCGTTCAATCAAATGTTTTATATCGCGATAGACATCCTGCACACGTATAAAGATATTCGCATATATAAAGCTGTTTGAAAAATTCTATGATCGTTCAACCCGGTTAATATGGAAATGGAGTACAATCGACAAAACTATCAAGCCAAACGAGAAGTCGTTCGTGCTCGGATAGGATTTTCATCTCTGCACTTGCATATACTCACGTTATGTGCACACGCACACGACGAAATTGCCTACACGTATATCTTACACACATCCAGAAAAATCGTGTTTAATCTATAGATATGGAAAAAAAAACCAAACAGTGGCTTGGCTCATATAGTTTTTTTTTTCACCATCGATTTCTCTGGGCCCGCATATTGCGATATTACAGCGGTGAAAAAGAGGGAAAACGGTCGGAGCTAACGATGTCGTTTTATTTTATTCGCGCAATTTCCGAACAATAACGATCCCCGGAGCTTTTGAATTATTGCCGGGAAAAATTATACGCTGGTTCGTTTAGCTCTGCCATCAGATATATATATATATATAGATCCAGTTTTATTAGAATTAAGTAATACAGAACTATGGATATATATGAGTATACGACGGTTTCTCAAGAAGCTCGTCTCGTCTCAAGTGCTACAATGAGACGAGAAAGTCGTAATTTAGTAACGAGAGTCACGCGATCCACCCGGAGTTTGTCCATTGATGATAAACGCGTCGCGTATGTGAGGCCAATGCACGTAAAGGTACAACTAGGGCAATAAAAAAAAATTGCTCTCTTTGGCACTCTAGATTGGATCAATCCAATTGTTTCCTGTATTGATCTACCCTCGATTGAATTTTGCGTTGAAATCAAGATAAAAAAATATCCCTCGAAATGTTTTTTTTAGAAAAAAAATGTCAATTTTTCTAATGTTTTCAAACGATGTGGTTAAAAATAAAAAGGCCAATTTATGTGCGTGCGTGTATGCAGATATATCTTGAAATATAATTATCTGGGGCTATTTCAATAGCCCCTTCGTGCGAGCCAACAGACAAATAGAGAAGCATACTAGCTTTCGCGGTAACGTGAGAGCGATAGAATTCCATCGGGAATTAACGCCTCCCCCTTTTTTTTCTTCTTTCTCTTCTATCTACACCCCACATAAACTCTCTGGACGCGGAGTGTGCTACAATAGAAATTACGATGTAACTCTTCACGAAATGTCAGCTCACATCCGATTGAACGCAGTAATTGGATACACTCGGAAGTGTGCAGGTGATAATTACAAGACAGTTGGGAATTCGTGCACTGCTATTACCGTGCAATTTCATTCATTGCTGAATTAATCAAAGGGCAATGTGGGCAACTTGTGCTGGGCTGGAGTATATCGTTGATTTCATATACGAACGAAAATCAATGAGACCAAAGGGATGGTATCAACCAATTCAGTGGCTATTTGATGTAAAAAATATATATGCTTCGAAAGCAATTTCGCAATTTTGAATGAAAAAAAAAAGAAGAAATGATTATGTTTCATAAATTTTTAGCTGAATCTCAGCGTACTTCAATTCTGGAAGATTAATGGGAAGAGCAAGGTCGGATAAGGTCGTACAAGAATATATTGACCTTTTTCGTTCCTGCGCTGGCCGAATGCAGCCGACGTAAGAGAGCCGGAAAGTTGCCCGGGCATCCGAGCACACCCGAACCAATCGAAAAGTTATGAGTGGCGTATAACAGTGCCGTGCACTCTCGAGGCTCCAGACTAAGGTTCACGGGGTCGAGGCTATATAACATCCCGCGCGTTCAAAGCTACTTGCCAGAAGTCAGTTTATTAAACGCGCTACAGGACGAGAGTGGGAAAGAGCCGCTGAGGCTTGAATGGTTTTGTAGTTATTATGACACTTAATCGTTCATGCTCGTAAACAGCTCTTCGCGATAGTCCGGAGGCGAGCTACATATTCAAGAGAGATCATAAAACTACCATAGCAACCTGGAATAAATAAGCATCTCACGTAGTTCACCGACTTCGGCTTTTACAATACGTCTACCAGTAGTTTTACGATTTCGTTGTTTTATTAAGAAATTTTAACAAGTTATTAAATATATAATATGAATTAAAAGAACAATGACGCGATATATATTTGTATTTTTCTTTTTAATTTTTATTTTTAAATATTTTGTTCCTCGGTTTAACTCAAAGCAAGCAATTTTACATTTCAAAACAACGACAGTTTACATCTCCGAGATATAAAATGAGTGAATACAAGGTCCAAAAATCTGGATGTGAAAATTATACCAGAACGTATGGACAGCCGTTGAACGTTGAGATTTTTATACCGAGAGAAACAAAATTCATGTATGAAATGCACAGAAGAAAAAGGCTGCGGTTCTTCATATTCAAATCGTCTGATATTAAACGAAAAGGATTGTAAATGTTCTATAATCTCGAGTCCTTCAGGTTGCTGCAGAAAATTATTCAAGCCTTTCTATTTTTGTATGCCTAATAAGCACTGTATATATATATACAAAGTATAGAGCTTGTTTCCTTCCGTCTGATGAGCTATAAAGCACAGCCGCATACAAATGACGAATTGCCGTGTATTTTCCTCGAAAAATGAAAGTGGAGCTTGCCCTCTAGGCGCGCGAGTCCTGTTCTGCATAGAGAAACTCTGCTCTGTGGCGGTTGGTTTATGTGGAGGAAGTTTCGAGTCTCGAGTTTCGAGATAGAGGGATAAGATGCATATACGAGGTTGAATATTGTCGGGGCACTTGCCAGGGATGCTCGCACGTGCATTCAACAGCCGAATGCATTGTAAGATCAGAACACACACACACACAGACACACACACACGCGCGTAAATAAATATGTGTATGCGTGAAATAGTATAAGGTGTATAGAAACTATACAAGGTGCAGCGGTGCATGTACACACTATACAGAAGGCTCAGACGCGGTTATAACTATTCACGTGTCGAGGTTTGGGGAGCGTGGTCCGGAGAGAGAATGCAAAGGACGCGCGGGAGTCCTGCGAGACGGAAATTTAGGTGCTCTCATCGTCGTGAATTCGCTATACGCGTATATATAACTGCGCCCAGCCCGCATAGTTTGGGTTGTTGCATAATGCCTAAAGTAATAATATACAGGGTATACTGGGAACGGTTTGCAATTCTGTAACACTTTGGCCGTTGGCACTTTGTACCAAGTTGGCCGTAAATTGAACTGGAGCTACCCCATACCGCGAAGGAAGAGGAAGGAGGGGGGAGAGGGAGAGGCACCGCGAGTAAGAAAAGCACTGATTCCTCGTGGGAGAGAAATAAGGCGGCTTGTGCTGCAGGCTCCCATGAATTCGAGAAACTTATATAGACGCGCGAGGCCATCTGACGGAGAATCCTATCAATATTCAAGCTTTTCTTTCGCTCGTCTTCCTCGCGATTCCATTCGTGACAGTCGAGGAAACTCGACTTTAAAAGTTCGACAAGTACGATAAGATGCAGGGGGAGGGGGGGGGATTCCTTTACTTACATTTTCAGGCATTTTTTCCTTATCCGACAATTTCTTTAGATAT
>JABMBV010001006.1:0-11673 GCA_018906735.1 Mesochorus sp. PSUC_FEM 10030011 | reverse complement strand
TCGAATTATTTCATATAACAATTCCCAACGCAAATATAATTTTTTTATTTTATGAAAACTGCAAAAAAAATGTCACCTGAACTAAAACTATAAACCAGAAGTTCAATTATATCAATGATAATCGAAGATATTACGAATCGATTTCGAATCAAAAAAATAATACATTCGAGATAAATTTAAGAATCGGAGATTTTTCGGTTGAAAGAGAATAATCGATTTTGATGGAAAAAATTCATTAATTGAAACGATGAACCCGAGCAAGATTTTTATTTTTAACATTTCAGTGAATTGATGAATAACATTGACGAAATTGCATGTAGTCAACGGACAGTCCGATAGCACAAAATACAGAGTGGATGCTTGCACTGTTATAATATTAGTGGTATATATACTCTGAGTAACGTTATCTTTGCCATCTTGGTCGCGCAATAAAGTATTTATTTATATCACGATGGAGTCTTAAGGCGCAGCCGGCTGCTGCTCCCTACACGTCCCACGAGATCCGTGTCGGCGAAGCGAGTGTACTCTCGACGTTATAGTTATCCTCGTGGACCTAGCAGTACTTGCATATATACAATATAATCCTGGTGCAGCGTGAATCGCTCACGAGAATCGGGCGAGGCGACTGGTGAGAGAATTCAGATTTCCATGCGCGTGGGCACGTAATGTATAAAACTCGAGACAACTTTTGCCCGAGGGATTTATAAGTTTACCGTGTGGTCTCGCGCCTTTGACTTGCGATCTTATGTATCCATATATGAAACGAAATGTACTGGTAAACGTGTGTTGAACTGAATTTTCATTTACAGTCAATCGCAAGGATTTTATACAAATGTAATTTAACATTGAAATATTGTTTGTATTAGACAAAATATTTGTATTCAATGACAGTAATTAATATTCATTTTATGAAATCATATTAAGATTCTCGATACCAAATTTTTTGTTAAATCTTCCGACCAGCTGCATAAGTACTTTATTTTTTATATACTCCAAAATCGGGTTTCTTTAAATGCCTAAATAAATACTATTGACAAACGTTCATTAGATTATTATTTTTCATCGTGAAATCCTAATATAATCACTGGCAATTAAAATTTCATTTTAATACACTAAAAATATAGAAATTAATGGAATGATTTTTTTAACAATAATAAATAATTCAACCGTTAGAATATACCCGATGTTTATAAGGGTGAAATTCTATGTAGAACTATAACTATGAAGTGTTAAGAAAAAGATCCACAGAAAATTGTAAATTATTGGTCGAAAGTATACTTTAGTAGAATATTGAAAAAATCATATTGACGAATTTTCAATAAATATTTTGCAAATTTATTGATCGAAGGACTATTCACTTGTTGTTATAATCAAAAAAATTTCGACACCGAGAGAATGTTGAGATGAGTGTTTGCGTCAATTGTGTTTTTTTATAGCCTCCCACAGTCCAGTGAGAATTTGATAAAATGTAAAACATGATTGATTGCATAGTGAGGGAAAAAGAGTAAAGTTATACAAATTAGGAAAGATAGAAAGAATAGAAAGTATAGAGAAAAAAAAATACCATGTGTTAGAAATGAGAATTAAGAAAATTAACATAATGATAAATTTGTAGATTACCAGAGACTCGCACGGAGTAGACACTCTGTCAGACACGTGTGTATAATGTCTGTGTAAATTTAACAATCGAACATTACAGAAATAGAAACAATCATTAGGAGGGAAAGTCATAATTAGAAAGAGGATCGTTAAAATAGTCTGTCAGGAATATACTGGCATTAAAAAAAAAAATCATTTTGGGAAAAAAGTTAGTTCATTGCTCGCGTCACCGTGATATGGAAATGAACAAAATCTGGTATTATTTGAAAGAGGTATGCACAATTTAATATAATACGACGGTACATGGATTATCAAAGATTAATCATTCAAGATAATTATCTCGAAAAGTTAGCGATCTATAAAATCGTGAGACCCGACAGTGTCTCGACGTCGAATTATATTACTTTTCTCTTAAATCATTTGGCATTGAGACGCTACTGCGTCTTTTGATTTTTTAAATTCTTAATCAAATTCTAACTGCCATATAGTTCTGGTCTATTGATATGAAATTAAACCGGATTTCATCACGACTGAATATTATAATTCAATTTATATACGCTCAAAAAGTGGCAATTATACAAAAATGAAAAAAGATACTGTAAAATATGTAAATGCTGCGACAATTCTTTATCATATATTCAAACGTTTCACACTCTCTTGATAATGAATGTTACGATCGAAATGCACCAATATAGAGGGCTTGAAACGATTAGTGTACCGTGTGGTGTATAAAACACTCGTGCGGAATCGAACGACCTTCGAATCCGTTCACTCTTACTCCGTGAGCGCGATCTTATAGAAAGACGAGATTAATATTACATCTATACATGTAATGCATCTCACAGTGTTAGATATTTTATACCATTTCTATTAGAGACACGAGAGATATGTAATGGATTGTGCGTTTCTTAAAGGCTCGAAGGATACTGCACAGAGTTATTGAGGGACGCAGCAGCGGATGCCAAGCATTATAAATGCGAATATTGCATTCCTTTTTTTTATCTCGCGGCATGCAGAAATTAGCAAAGGATTAATCGTACAGACAAGAATCCTTACATTTATTATCCGTTTGTTTATATTATTTTTTAACATAAATACTTTTTTCGTGTTCGTTAATTAGTAGTGACTTTTAACTCAAATTTTTCTATTAATTGTGTATTTATTTCAAGTTCATTAATCGAAATAAGTCATTTATCGATTTCAATCATTTACTTTCTATAACGAATTTAAAAGAAATGTCATTTGGCAAAAGTTATAACTGAAAATTCGGTTTATTAAAATGAAACGGTATACGAATAATATAAAGCGAGTGTTTATGTATAACTTACAAACAAAATCGAAAGGATGTGTAGTATTAAGTTAAAAAAAAATGTATGATCAGCATGGTGGCTCAGTTTTATATTTACACGAATCATGTCACGGCATAAATCTCTCAACATCTTACATTATCCCCATTTTTCATCGCGTATCCCGTCTTCTAGGCTTTCAATTTAATTGTATCGTTTGTCTTGTAGTATTCAGATTTGGTCGATGATGTGCGAAAGATACATAAAAAAAACACGATCTCATCAATGAACCAAATGGTAATGTATATTTAGATAGAAATATACATCACGCGGCATCGCAGGTTCGGATTTTAAATATAAAAATGAAATAATGCGCCGAGCTCCGAGAATATATTTTTTTTTTCTTTCAAAAATGCTGGATGGCATACGTTATTCGAGGTCAGAGACTGTTAGAACATCATGACTCGTGTATACGCATTGAATATTGGATTGAAAAATATTTCAGTGTAATGCGGAAGCAGAAAACCTGTGGAAAAAATGACTCGTCATTTAAATAATTATATTTTTATCGGAAGAATCTAACGCGTCACTTGTATTTCAAAATTACTTGATATTTAATTTGGAATTATCAGTTCCATCAAGAAAATCAAACTATTTATAAACAATAGCCCTATTTGTATATATTAAGATGTATTTTATAGTGTCTCTCGTAGAAATTTTTTAATGTCTGACAATAGAACTAAAGCGATCATCTAAAATGTATAATTATAAATTATATCAAATTCAAAAAATTAAATAAATATCAATTGAATATGTCAAATATTAATAATATACAAGATAACGAATAATCAATCGAAAAAATGCATCTAATTTATAAATAATTTTTCAATTATATTTTTATGGTATTGCCATTATTTTTAGAAAGCGACTTAGATTTTAGATAGTCATTTCAACATTTAAAAAGTATAATTCTAAATTATATCAAATTTAAAAAGTTCAGAAAATATCAATTGAATTCAGCAAATATTTATTTGAAAAAAAGGTTATAGAAAATTATGAATAATACGGGATTTCGATTAATCAATCGCAAAGATATCCCAATTTATAGATAATTTCTCAATTATATTTTCAAGTGATCAATTCACCAATAAATAAATAAATACAATATGTATTCCGACATAAGACAAATCGATTAAAAAAATGGACTAAACATTTCAAGGTTCATTAGGAGTGTGTCTCAAATACGTAGGAAAATTTCGGTAAGGGATGTCTAGCCAGACCTGACCTTTTCCCCTTTTCCTTTCTTGGCACTAAAAAAATGATGCTAGTTCTGATCCATAATAAATGTTATTTGTATATACAATATAATTAGCATATAGCAAAAATCAGTAATAAAGTGAACTGCTGTTAATGTTGAATACAAAATGAAATTCACTGCAAACTATCGAAAACAATCAAGAAAATTATAATCGTCATAGAACTGATCATTTATACAAGGGGTCAAGGTGGACATCTCAGAACTTTGTATCGCATAATTCGCGTCACGTCGCTATATTTTAATGACATACGACAAACGATTTTTCGTCTTCGCAAGTCTAATACGATTCATGCATGGTCGCCGAAGAGTTCGAGGCCTCTTCGAGGAACAAGGACACGCTCATCCAGCAGAGATCTTGTTTTATATAAACATACATATATATACGAGTAAAAAGGCAGACAGGTGAAGCAGTAACATTACGTGCACGTATCATATTAACAGCACGTTATACACAATACACAATGTAACAAGACCAAAGTTGCAAGAACGAGCGAAGCGTTGTTATGAATTCTGAATTGCTATTAACGTTTGCTCCTCGTATCCAAAAACCTCGAGACAATAAATTGGACAATTATACGCCAAGAATCACAAGAGCTAAGAATAATAATACGAAGAAAAAAACTTTAATACCTGGCGAGTTAAATGTATGCTGGTAAAAAAAAAAAAACTTTTCCTCGAGAATAATAATGGCCAAAAGTGTAAATTTTATACGTCAAGGAGGTTCACGATGTGTGAAACAGATTGCACAGTTGAGATCGGTACGGTTTGACACGGCTTTTGTTTCAATAATTAAAAAAAACTAATAATCATCGAGGCTAGAGTTAAAAAATTCGATTTTTTTGTCATAGTTTCCTCTGTTTTATATACTTTTCTATTTCCTCCAGTATTTCCTTGTATTGTGAAGACGCGCGGCACATTAGAAACGAAATGGAAAAATGTTAAAAAATGTAGATTTTTCAATATTTATTATTCATGTGTATAGTGCAGATGAAAATTCAGAGATAATGCAGGCCGTTTCGTGTTCGAGTGCGGAAGAATGGAATATCGGATATTTTTCTTCATGTTCGCTCTACGCGGGTGCGAACTTCGTTAAAATGTGCAGATTCCCATTTCTTTTACTCTCTCTCTCTTTCTCTTTCTCCTATTTAAGAATAAAATCTAAAGATGACTGAAAGTTTGAAAAGAAAATAGTAAAATTATGATTCTTTGCTCACAATTTATATAACAAACAGGTTTAAAACATATCATAATCCAGCAGTTCCGGTTAAACTTGTTTTTTCTTTACAAAATAATGGTAAAAAATGGTCGAAAAATATATGTATACCAGAAACGAATGAAGTAAAACCTTTTAAGCTTGCCCAAAAGCCGACCTGGCAAAAGGAAAATTGTTACTGAAATGGAGATGACTGGAGGAACCGCAGATTACGGTAAAGCTGCATGGCAACTGCGCCTGTCAGTGGTTACATGGCCCATCTTTTATGGACCATGTATATATGGTATGTGTATGTAAAAGAAAAGGAGAAAGAGGAGAGCGAACTCAGACCTTTCACACTCCCTTTGCCTTCTCGCGTGTTCGTATTATGTACAATAATCTAAAAATGTGTAAATAAAAGAAAAAGATGAAGTTAACGAAGCTCTCGTTGAACGAATACGTCTAGCAAACATGATTAAGGCGACTATATACATATGTACACAATATTTTATACACAAAGATGCATCATGATGCACGGGGTCATCGATGATTTCTCTTGGTATCTTCCCGTAGTAGTTACATAGACCTATTATATATAATACCTCGGGAAATTGCGAGATATCAAATCGTTTCTACTGAAAGTAAACGTGAACAAAACTCGTTTGAACGAGTGTTTAACGTTCGATGTTTTTCATTGCTTTTTTGTAACTATCGTTGCAAAATGCAAGGGATATATAGTAAGTTCGAGAGAGACGAAGGTTGAGTTTGAAAAAAATTACAGGTGAAAGAGTTTTCAAGAAACTTTGTCAATATTTGACTAAAAAAAAAATGTTGATTGAATGCACTATCATCTATGTGTCTTTCATTAGTTTATGTTTGATCCAATCAATTTAATATGATTATGTAACAATGACAATAAAAAAAAACTATAATTTTCAAATATCGTAATCGAGTAATTTATAATAATTTACATAAATGTATTGTTATTGTTTATTCAAAGATTTCGGGACATTTTTTTGTTTTTTTGGATATTCAATAATTTCTATCGGTAATGAAAAAAATTTGTAATATTAAAATGAATATCAAAGGCCATTTATATAATGTATGATATAAAGAGATACAAAGAAAAATGATAAAACTCGAAGTTTAGAGCTTTAGTTTTAAAAATATTCAGCAATCGAAAGTTTATTCAACACTGAAGTAGAAAAATTATTGTTATTACCGGAACGTTAGTTTGTACTATCAGCAAGTAATCCTTCAGAAGTAAGAAGATCCTATTGTAGAATGAACACGAAGTAAAACTAGCAGACACTTGCACTGCTCACTGAGCACTTTGATCGTGCCATTATTTCTATCGAACCAAAAAAAAATACACCATGTCTTGTCTTGACCGGTTTTGTTCGAACGAAACCGGAATAAAATTAAAATATAATCTGTCAATGTAAAAATCGTCAACACGATATAAAAATTAAAAAAAAAAATGGTAAATTGACACTAATGAAGTGTAGTTGGCATTTCACAATATTACGACAAAAAACTATTAGCTATAAAATAACGAATAAATATGTTTTTAGTTATATGTGATTTCTGACGATATAGATTATCGATACATTTTTCGTTGAAAAACTTTTTTACTAAAACAGATTAATAACAACAATGGATAATTGAAAAAAACTTTGTTTTTTTTCTTTAACATATAACCCGGAAATTTGCAGTACAATAATGCAATTTTGCGATTTATTTATTCATAAAATTATCCACAAAGACAAACTTTCAAAGACGTTGCCAAAACCGAATATTTTTTATGATAAATCACTGTCTACATAGCTATAATTAAATGACATCTACGCGCACGTTTCAGGATATACATTTTCGCACACTGTTATCGATTATGGATAAGGTTTTAAAAAACAAACAATTTTTTTTTTATTGAACACCAAATACTGTAACTACCTTAATTAAATAAAGGCAAGTGTAAAGCTATCTTAAGACCGCGATTGGTGTATAAAACGTTAATTGGATTGGATTAGTGATATGCCCGGGAATTTCGCACCAAACAAAATCGTTCCAACCAGGAAAACCGTCGCGGTGCGACTGTTGAAGTCTCAAGCAGCTCGCGGAACCGCGAGACTTTCACTATCAGAGAGGGTGGGGATTCAACGATCTCCGTCGATCGCGAATATATCTCTCGCTCTTTCTCTCTCTATTCTTCGTTGCGGCTGTAAGATTGGAGAGAAAGAAAACAGTTTTTCCCTCTCCTCCGTCGCCGATCTCGCGGTGTGGGTGGATAAGACAGTGAGGTGAGCTGGCGTTCAAGTCTGGGCCGCCCGCGAGTTAACGATATAGAAAAAAAAAATTAAAAAAAAAACAAGTGGAAGCCAAGCACCGGCGAAGAATCGAACTCGGCGCGAAACTTTGCTAGCGCACGACTCCGTTCCGCCATCTGGTTTCGAATATATGTTTTTTTCAAATTCATTATCTATTTTTATATAAGATTATTCAGCTATTGCGTTTCCAAGAACGAGATTCTTGTAATTCGCATTTAATTTTATTTATGAGTTTTGTAATGGCGCTATGATGTCAGCAATAAGAAAAAAAGAAAGAGAGAAACCATCGATCGTTGTTTTATGTTTTATGAAATTGATTTTTGGGTTGTTATGAACGAAAAAAATTTGGATTATTATACTATTTTATCACCGTTTAATTGTACACTTTTATGTATTAATATATATTAAAAAGGAAGAGATTTTATATTCTATGTCAGAATTTTTTTTTAATAATGGAGATATTATTACGCCATTTTATTATGAATATTAATTTGGTTAAAAATAAGAAAAAAAATTCATCATCTCTAGTTTTTAGAAAAAAAAGTTTGATTGCCAGATTCCAAACGAATTTCAATCCATACTTCAATTACGGATTTTCATTGAAAAATATTTTAATAATTGATTGCTATTTATCATCGTCGAGGTCTTATTCAATGGTTTTTAACAGCATTGACGATAGTTGTTCCGGTAAGATTTTTTCTTTGTTCTTTAAAACCAGCCGTTAAAATCTCTCAAGGTATAACGGTTGGGATAGAGAAAGAAGCAAGAAAGAACGAGAGTCTACCATCCGCAGCACGAGATATGAATTTATGTCGATTCCGCGTTTGAGATCTCTCACGTGTGACCGAAAACCGTACATCGAATTATACTCGCGCGGTTCAACAGTATTTTATAGTGAAAAATTGCTTATTAAAATAAATTACGTTTAATTGGATCGTCGTTTTTAGTTCGTCATAGTTATAAAAGAATACATTAACACTGACGCAAAATTTCCAGATCTAATGAAACATTTTCGAAAATATTTTGTTAAATTACCGTTATGGGGTTTCAATAAATTTTATATATAAACTTTTTTTTTTCATCGGGATACACTAAAAAATTATAATTCAACGTAGCGGTAAGAGAAGTGAGTAAGAGCGTGCACTGGGAGTGTTATTTGCTTCTGTTAGCAAACCATTCTCCGCCTTTCCACGCTGTACAGTTAACTTTAGGGTGAAAGGTGAGGTGTTCCCTACTCGAAGCTGAGGATTCTACCAGGCATATACTGTACGTATTATATACAATATCTATGTGTATACTCAAATATATATATATGCATGATACATACAATCGTAGTCTATGTGTCTACTGAAAGTCGATTACCCCATCGAGAATCGCTTTGTTATATCGACCCTAGACATGCCGGATAAACTATATGATGAGGAAACTTACGTTATCTATATCATATTATACGTACACACCCTACGTATAAAAGATACAAGAAACACCTGAATATTCGAACACTGAATCGTTACACCTGCTCGATAAATTCCGTAGAAAATTACTTGGATTCAATGAATTATTTATTTTTTCCATAATTTATTAGTGGCTCTATTTCATTTAGCTTGTAATTAATCCACTTATTACAATGAGTCTACGTAAATAATATTTTCGTAAATTTTAATTCTTAATCATTGCTAAAAAAAAAAACCAGATATTAATGCCCAGTGAGACTTTTTCGTGGTGTTTATGTTTCATATGACCTCATCGATGATTTTCAAGGCCCATTTAAGCGCGCTTATGGGGCTTTAGGCCCAAACAGACTATTACGTAGTTTTTAATATCCAGTTCTAATACTTAACATATAATTATGATTTTAAAGGTCTAGTTTGGCTTATTTATGGTTTTTAGTGTTCAGTCAGGCTCTTTCATGATTTCAAAGGTTTGGCCAAACTACTTCATGGTTTTTCGTGCTTAAATGGACTACTTTATAATTCCAATTGTACAGCTAAAGCGTTATTGTCGATTTTCGTTAACAAATTTTTTATAAAAAATATGATGTTCAATGGGATATTTTTCCAAAATGTATATTTTTTTTATAAAATGTGGAAATGTCTTTTTAAGAACGATCGTTGACTTTTAATTAGCGAGCAATAAATCCTAAAATTATGAAAAAAATGATTATGTATATTAAAAACAATACAAATAATTTTCATACACCATGTAATTGTTTTTATTTGTTTTTTTTTGTGTAATCGTACATTTTTTATTTCACAAATTGTACATCGTACCATTATATTTCATTAATTTTTCCAAAACGATACTTTTATCCTCAACAATAAAGAAATTTGCGATCACAGGTAACTTCGATTGAAGCCACATGGTCATATGAGCGTTGTAGGTCTTTATCAAGATCTCGTACTTATATTTTACGCATTTATGGAAAGTTCCGTTTTCCTTCAGCAAAGAAAGTTCGTCGTTAATGTTCTCAATTAGTTTGCTAACATCGTCGTAAATACGTACAGCTTCAACTATAATCTGGAATTTTTGCAAAAATAAAATAAAAAATATCAATCACCATAACGCTCGAAAACTCAAAATAAGTTAACATTCATTTAATCTTTCAAGGATGGAATCAGTCGATATATCGATATATTAACCAAACAGAAAACACATAATTTTTAATGTTTTTTTTTTAAGAAGAATTATATGCGTTGAATATCGAAAAAATAGTGTAGAAATACTTGGAAGCATTTTTACCTTAAAAATCACTTTTTCAAGGTTAATTTTTTATCAATATTTTAGCTTAAAAATGAAAATTTACCTTGAAATAGAAATTTTTTAATTTCAAGAATACATTCTGATTTTAAAAATTATTTTTTCGTATTCGACGTATCGAATTACTTAAGTAAATACTTTTAAATTTTAACGTTAAATTTTGACATTGCACTTCACATTGCGAACTATGGGACTAATCGATATATCGACCAGTAATCAGGTTGGAGATTCGATATATGGAATTTATTAAATTAATTCATATATTTCAATATACTAATATAAAATCGGTTTCTAACTTAAACTTCTTAATAGGTTACAAAATTATTTGAAATAATACAAAAATGTCTATCGGGCATTCATCATATTTTCAGACTAATTGACGATTTTTTTACTTAGTCAATTTAAAAAGAATTATTAAATTATACGTTTAAATCTCTTTAATATTTGATATATTCTTATGATGTTTATTTAATTGCTTTTTTCCTCTTCTGATTCAACCAATAGACATTTTTGTTTGTCCATGTTTAAAAATAGTACAAACCTTTGCGGCGCAGTGTGAATCGCTACATTTTAGCATAGCGGTTTCATGGGTCGTGAATAGTGCATTAAAGACATCAATTTGAACATCGATTTCGTAAGAAAATTTTTCTGTAGCTCGGAGTTGCGCAGGCAGACACATATTTGTGACGTCACTCAAAAAAGTTTTACGCATTTTATCGAACGAATCATTGCACGTATCGCTTGGCTAAACAATAATTCAGTTTTATTTAATGATGTATGATAGCAGATATTGTTTAATGGCATTATGAAATAATTTTTCTTGTAAGGATTATTTGAAACATGAATTTTTTAAGTATAAGTTTACTTGAAAACATCATAACTTATCGTTAATAATACCATTATGTGTTACCATATTATTATATGATTGGGATGAAAGGATTTAGCTTTTGCAAAAATGGAAGCAGGGCTAGGAGCAGAACCCTTTTACATAGAGAAAATATTTTACATTTAAAAATGACGTGCAATCACAATTAACTAATAAAATAATAAAACATCCTGTCTTGGACACAAAGATCGTCCCCAGAAATGATATTTGCAATTTTGAAAAAAGTTTTAACAAAAAATATATTATTTTTTAAAAGTTAGGTTTTTTTCAAGTCACAATTAATAGTGGAAAAAATGTAGAGGCTCATT
>JABMBV010000995.1:0-20406 GCA_018906735.1 Mesochorus sp. PSUC_FEM 10030011 | reverse complement strand
TAATAATTTTAAAATAATAAAATAGAGTCGAACAAAAAAACGCTACAGAAGTTTTTTCATTGATTTTTGCCAGCATCAAATCGCGCTCTTTGCTTTTCAAAATGACAACGTTTTTGACAATTTTAAAAATAATTTTGCATAAATAATTGGAAATGCAAAAAGAAAAAAAAGGAAGGTAAATTATTTTTGGGTTATATCGTGAACCTAATAGTTACTTCGAAGTCATCTTACCCAAATTCGGCTTAACCTTTTAAGGCCCTACTTTCTTAAAAGTCTTCCGCCATTTTGAATTTTGAAGATTTTGAAAATTTGACATCGGATTCGTAGTTAGCGACTTCGAAAACCTCAGACGGATCATTTTTGCGAGCCTATAGTTCCATAATAATTTGATAGTTTGCCATTTTTTGGCCATTCGTACCACAAACATTCATTTGTTTATATTGTTATAATTACAAAATTGTTATTAATTTATTGCACTATACATTTTTTTTTACAAAGTAGTAGAAATGTGTGAATCGTTAGCGTTTAGAAATAAAAAATACCTTGATTTTTAACAATGAACGTTTGAATACAAAAGTGGTTTCGATTGAAACCATTGGGCCTCAAAGGATTAAGTATTGATGAGTTTAAGAATATTCAAATAAGTAAAAAATTGAACCAAAAATGACAACGGAAAACGATATGAAGATGTAAAATTTATAATTCGCTAAAAACACGAATAATTTCAGGACAAAAAAGCAGATTTGGTGATAAATGGTAACGTGGATGACGTGATCGTGAGTGTGATGAAGAATTTAGGGATCGCGATACCGGAGTACAAAAGTGACGAGGATCCAACGCGTAATGCGGACATGACATCGTGTGAGATGGATTGGACAATACCAACGAGTAGGGTCAAGGAGATGAAGCTACTTTACAAAAAAGTTTGCAAGCCCACGAAGAGAAAACGAAAAACTTTCATGTACGAGCGTGATCCGATACAGTACACGTCAAAAGAGGGTGGCAAATCGAAGAAGCCCATGTTGAGCGTCAAGAAAGACTTGAAGGGGGAGCAAAATTCGAGGGAACAAAATTCTTCAGGTACGAATTGCGAGATACCCAATGCAATTGTTGAAAAAAAGGAGTCTAACGTCGATGACGAGAGTATAACTTTGGGCCAGGACGATCCGAACGTTGGAGTACATCGTGAGATAAAGGAAGAATTATTCAACGAGAACGATTGATTCGCGAGAAAATAATTTGGATTTTTCTGTTGCTATGATCAAGCATGAGCATTTGGAACGTGTTGTTTGTTCCAGAATACTTTTGTGTACATACATGTAAGATAATACATGTTCAGAGATGAAACAAAAAGAAAAAAAACAAACGAACAGAATGAAATGAAAGATTTTAAAACAAAGGAAAAGAACACGATTCTATAGCCATACTCTATTATCATTAATATTACGATTCTTTGACGATATCAATGGTAAATGTGTAGGAGTATGCTCTAAACTCAAAGCTCTCTCTACGTTAAATGTTATACTTTGAAACATCGACGTAAAAATTGCAGCGAGAGTATTGTTCGTTAGTGCAAAATATAAAATGAGAATAACTATACTTATTTCCAGATTCCCGATAAGGAACAAAAGTATACATTTTATTTTTTATTCTTCTCTTGGGAGTAATAGCCATCTATTACACGTCCTAGTAAAGGCAGTGTCGAAATTATAAGAAAGAAAAAAAGGTTTCGGCTGAACTTCCGAAAACGTTATACCTCCGATTAGATTGAAATTTGGCAAGAACTCTCAGAATACATAAAAATGAAGATTCCTAAAGGGATGTTTGATTGATTTAATTTTTCCATGAGATATACACTATATAGAAGTTGCATAAAAATTGAACAAGCGATTTAATATAGATAATTCAGGAATGTTTTTAATTTCCCTCAATTTCATGTGGGTTCCCTTTAAAATTCGGCGTCTTCATACAATAATTGGTCAAGTTAATCTCGCTGGCACTGCACTTTTTCAATATTTTGACTACTTTTTATAATGTAATCAGCACTTAAAAATTTTTTCTCTTCTCAATACTTCTTGAGATTTTGGTATTCAAGTTTGAACTGTTGCCATACAATAAGTGCGCCAAAAAATTCGGAAACCATCATCCTCTATGTTTTTAAGGGTGCTCTTTCCAATGGCGATGGTTATAATTGTCTAAAACATTTTTTAACCATGAAAAAATTTGAAATTTGCCAAAAAAACGCGATTTTTCCATCACTTTTTGCTATTAAAACTAAAATTTCGTTCCCATAACTTTTTTTATGCATCTAAAATGTATATAAAAAGTGATCACGATACCTACACTTAAAATACTCACGGTTAATAAAGTCGGCAAATATTTTATTGAAAGAAAATGGTGGCCACAATGACAATCTTTATTCGAAAAATTTACAATTTTTTTTCTCGAAAACTGTAGACTTTGAAAAAAAATATCCAGATTAAAAATGTCTTTGAATTGCTGCTTGAGTTTACTCACAATGCCCAGGAATCAGTGAAAGCGCCGTAAGTAAGGAAAGGAAAAATTGGGATGTGTGTGTAGGGAGTTGAGGTAAAAACCCGCGAGGGTATACCATGAAAACACTCGAGTAGAGTATAAACGTACAAAAAAATGTAAAAGCATTCCTCGATCAAATTTAAAACTCTTATGGTTTATACAATTTTTCTCTTAAGCCTATTGTTTTGTTCAAAAAGAGAATCTAAAGTTTGTAGTTAATCATTATTTTCATGAAAACTATAAAACGTATATCTTTGAAACGGTGAGATTTATGAACATTTTATAAGAGACCTTTTTCGTAGAGCATTCAAATTCCTTCAAAAACACACACCTAGGCTTATTCTGAATCTCAAAATTTAAACGCTGTAAAAATTGAAAGTTTGAAAAAAAATTTTCCTATATATTTTAAATGGAAAACAGAAAAATAGAAAGCGTCACCTCTAAATATTTATATAAAAATATGTTATTTGGCGAATCTCCTTGTTTTTTGATATTGGGATCTGACATGTTTGCCACGGTACCTGGTGGTATTTTTTATAAGTAGCGGACAGATGCAAACTTTTCTCGCTTACATTTAAAATATACACAGCAATTGTGAGTGAATATTAATTCATATAAAAAAAAATAAAAACGTTATGGAGGGTGCAAAGCGAAAAAAAATAGTGCAGAAGATATTGTTGAGTGAATGGCCGTCATCGTCAATCGCAAAAAGATTTGGCTTTCGATTGCATGCATACTTTCTTTGACGTTTGATGTTTGTAAACACAATGTCAAGAAGTTCAATGCATTGGGCTAGCGTCCAATTTACACATTAAACCGTACTTTCCTGTAAGCTGCATTTTAGCCCGCTCAAGTACAAATACTTTCGCGATTTACAGACATACGATAGACAATAACACGAAAACACTAGAAATCACATGTATTTTTGACCAATTTGCATCGGTGTCTACGCCATGTTAAATTTTTTAAATTAAACCCTGCCCTGACATCAGATCAGAAAAAAAAATGTTTTGAAGCACCCTAATACTTACAATGCAATGTGTAAAAGACTGTATACATAGAAACAAAGTGTTTAATAACTTTATATAGCGTATAGGAAGCCTTGGACGTTCATTTGTAGCGATCTATTGAGTTACGCAAAAATTAAACTTTTATGATGCATATCTTCGAGAAAATTAATGAAATTAACCAAAAAGCTTTTAAGGAACCTTCATTTTTATGGTATTCTAAAAGTTCTTACCAAATTTCACGCCAATCGGAGGTATAACGTTTTCGGAATTTTATACAAAGTTTCTTGCGATGTTACATAGTTCGGTCGATGTTCATTAATGATATAGTATATTTCGTTTGAATAACGTGTGTAACGGGCTGTCGAAAATAATAAGTAGCAAGGACGATATCCACTTATAATCATCGTAAGCATTCAATGATAATAAATCGACAAAATCGTGAAAAACCGATAAACTTTGAGTGCATTACTTGCGAGTCCTAATTACTCTAATATCTTATCGTTGATCGTAAAAATTTTCCATAAATATTTTTACGATCTATTATTTTGAGAGATGAAAAACGAGAGAAAATTATTAAAAAAAAAAATCATGTAAACACGAAACAACTGTGGTTTCGTCGTAGTTTTGTGAACTAAAAGAAGTACGGATGCTAGCCTCGAAGAGACTCATCTCGATATTATTACGAATGATCATTGTCAGTTTTTATACTGAAAGTAAACCTTCTTATTGCTTACCGTGACATTAAGCGCGCGGAGTACCGCCTTTTGGTAGAGATAACAAATGAAAGAAACAGCATTATCTCAACTTCAACGTGTAGTGAATTATTCCATTGTCTTTTCATTTGTTTGTAACTTTTTTTTTCATTTTTTTTTTTACGTAAGTGCTTCGAATTAGATATAACTTTAAGATAATTTGTGCATTATCCGAATGACTGATGCGAGGAAAATGATTATAATCAACGCTGTCGTACTAGGCCATACGTATTATTTGTGATTTAAGGAGTACGCGGATTGAAAAAATTTCGGGAAAATAGCTTGGAAATAATGATAAACGTAATAAGCTACTCACGTTTTAGTTGCAAACTGTAAACTAGACGAGAATCGATACAAATTTGTTTGTGAGGGCCGCCAACTATTGGCGACGTATTATCTATGATGTCGTTGATAGTATTTCGGTTGCTAGCGTGCCAGACGTGTATCGAGTATAATAAAATTTAACAATTGGCGAAAAACAGTCTCTGAATAAGACAGAGATGAAAAAATTTTAAGGACGAACGATCTTGGCTACTACTTTTGTGAATGTAGACGCAATCGTGATTAATTCTTGTGGTTTAATCTTCCATCATCGGTAGTCGAAAACGATTACATGTAATAAACGTAATCCGTAGTCGATAAGTTTTCATTGTACATTATCGCTAATAATGTAACCTCCGGATTATCAACGCAATTAAATGGGATTAATTTTACATAAAGAAATATAAAAAAAAATAATAAAAAAACCTCGAGTTTTATAAGCGTAATTATAACGCAATCTTTTAATATTAATTATAAAGAAAAAGAGTTGTACGAAAATAAAATTTCATTTGTTTGAACGACACCATTTTTTCATTATCTTTCCTTCAAATAATTTGATCCGTATATTTTCAAAGAAATAGAAAATTATATTTTTCAGTTTTAGAAATGTAATTTTAACGAAATATTAATAACTTAATTTTAAAAAAAGAATTGTACTGAAATAAAATTCCATTTGCTTTAACGACACAGTTTTTCAAATATTGTGATACCTTATATTTTTAATTTTTTGGAGGGTAATACGACGTCTAGGTCTCACCTCTACTTTTTTTTAGCTTTTCTAATACATTTTTCAGTTTTTTATGAACCGAAATTATAATATTTTGATTATAAGGTATAGACATTGTATATTAATAAATAATTATAAACTAAAGTCCATCTCGGCTCAAGAGAAATTTAGCTGCGGCTAAACTAAAAATCCTAGAGTTCTTAACATATTTTTACATGTATTCTATACTAACCACCATGAAAAAATTAGTGGAACACTCAAATTTGCGATTTTTTTAAAGATTTGTATCTCTGTAAAAAATGGTTGATTTCTAGATTTTAGATTTGCCGACAATTTTTTATTTGCTACGGTATTTACACAATCGTAGCAAAAATTGGGAAAAAAAATTGTGGAAACATTTTTTTTTTTGGTTGAACAGCCAAAAATGATCGCACAGTAATCTTGAGGGGAGGTTTGGAAACGAGAAGAAATTTGCTACAAGTCCATGAAGTCAGATGTAAAAAAAAATTTTTTTTTGTCCTTCCACATAAATTTAAAAAAATGGCTCTACAGTGTTTTTAATAGCCTATCGCTGATTAACAACTATTGTTAATCGTGTCAATGTAAAGCTCAATCATCACAGTTCAATGTACCCACAATAACACTGCAAAGTTACTAATAGATCGATCCAACCGTATTTTTTTGTTTTCATTGATCAAAGTTTTGAAAAAACGAAAGGAACATGTTTATTGTTCGCTTAGAGATTTTTTTTTTCTCTAAAACTACAAACTTTTGAGAAAATTTTCTTAGAACAAACATGTTTTAGAATTGTTCCTAGAATAAAGAACTCTTGAATTTTTTCAGAATACAATTTTTGAGTTACCAAACATTTTAGGAAATCAAAACTAAAAAAAAAGGCTTTAAAAATTCTGATAAAAAATTGAAAGCATTCTTTGATCAATTATAAGACTTTTTTGTACTATAAACATTTTATCTAAAGTCTATAGTTTTCAAGAAAAAAATTCATGTGATTTGAAGCTTCACAATTTTTTGAAAAAATGAAAGTAACACGTTTATGGTTCTTTTAATGTACAAAAGAATTAGTAAAATAATAAAAACAAGAAATTTCTTGAATTTTTGCGAAATTCCGCTGTAAATGCACAAAAGAATAAACGAAAATTATGTATGTTTTTATATCATTTTATTCACCGAAAGATACAGTTTACTTGAGAGGAATAAAACGCGAAGAGTGGGTAGCTCCGATACCTGGTCTACCGTGCTTGACAGGCTTGTAGGTAACGGAAAATTCACCCAGGTAGTGTCCAATCATTTCAGGCTTAATTTCAACCTGGTTGAAGGTCTTTCCATTGTAAACACCAACGATCGAACCAACCATCTCAGGAACGATTATCATGTTGCGGAGATGTGTCTTGACAATGTCCGGCTTCTCATTGGGTGGAGCCTCTTTTTTGGCTTTACGCAGTTTCTTGACGAGGGCCATGGGTTTCCTCTTGAAACCGTGCGAGAATCGCCTGCGAGCGCGAGCGTGCATCAACTCCATAAGTTGCTCACTGTAAAAAACAAATTATTTTTTAATCTCAATCCAATAACCATTTTGAATTGCATTTAATCCAAATATCCTTTAGATCAAATGCAATCCGCGAGATAATGCCACGTTCCATTGTATTTTATCGTCTTTTATTTTTCTTAAAAATAGAAATTAAAAAATATGAAACAAAAAAAAATTCTCTTCTATTCGATACGATGTATATTAATATGATAATTCCTAAATTTGTCGATATAACATTTATCGATTCTTGTTTATTAAAGTTGTTCTATCGTTAGCGATAGTCCGTAAGATTGTCCTGAAATTTTTTTTGAACATACTTGATAATCATACTAAAGTGTGTGTAAAATTTAAAAAAGCTTCAACGATTCAAAAAATAAGATATTTATTATTAAACATCGCAATTTTCCAGAATCTCCCATAAAAGCCCATGTTAAAAATTGTAATTTTCAAAATTAAATATCTTTTATAACTAGTCGATAAATCCTCGTCAAATTTTTCAAACGACTCGATACGATGTTGGAGAATGTTCATAGAAATTTTCAATGAATTCTTTTGAAAAAATTAAATCTGATGATTTTACATGTGTTTTTCCTATATTATTATGATTATAACGATAGGACAACCTTAAGGACAGAGAAATTTCAATAAAAAATCGTTTTTTCATTAGTAGTGTAATATATGAATAAGTATTCAATAAATTTCATAATAGCCCTTCAACATAATTGTTGGTTAATCTATCGACCAACCCTGGCCTCAAGTCTTATGTTAAAATTTGGTGCCAGAGTTTTAAATGGTTTTTTTTTTAACTTAAGAAGATGGAGCAATTTACTATTATTAGAATTGAAAATTTATATAAACGTTGTCAATGTATGTAAGAGCACATCCTGTTATGATTATAACTGCGTAACCTACTTAAAGAGGTTCTATCGTATAAATCATAAGACTATGTGTAGAGAATGCATAAAATCATTAAATAAAATTTTTTGGTAATTTGAATGAATTTCCACAAAAATTACTTTGTAATTTGTAAAACATTTGAAAAAGTTTTTCAAATTTTTCAAATTTGTTACACATTATGGAATAATATTCAAGAAAATTCACACAAAATTTCAATTAATTACCTAGAAAATATTCATTCTCGTGACTTTATGCCTAATTTTCACGTACTATTATGATTAGAAGTGCCTGACCTTAAAAAGGTTATATCGTATAAGTTATTAGAGTATGAAATAGAGCATAAATAAAAACATCAGATACCATTTTTTCAAGACGATTTTTTGAAATTTTGGATGAATTTCTGCGAAAATTACTTCGTGATGTATAAAATATTTTAAAAGATTGAGTTATCAGATAATTGAGATTTAGTCATCAAATAATTGGCTCTTATTGAAAGATTTCAAAAAATGGTGAATTTTAACAATAAATATCTCTATTGAGCGATTACAAATTATCAAGAAACTTCGCTGGAAGTTCAATACTATTTTAACCGTCTGCAGTTGCACTAAATCATTTAAAAACCAGAGTGAAATTTTATTTGGGGAATCATAGCAATTTTTAGCTATTTATATAGCGCAAAAAAACAATACATTTCCAGATTCAATATACATTGATTCTCATTGTGCAAACATTGAAGAGTAGTCAGGATTTTTTTTCGATTTTTCGAAGCATTTCTACTCATTGAAAATTGTATGTAGACACAGATGACTCAGTGCAATCATGGAGCGTTAATCTTTTCAGGACGAGAGTGGTCGATATTTCGACCACCAGGGAGGCACATAATACTTAATGTTTTTTAGATGGATTTTTACGTGTTGAATATGGAAAAAAATATTGAAAAATCATCTAGATACTTTTTTTGACCTTGAAAATCGTTACTTCAACATTTTGGCCTCAAAGTTGGCATATTTATAGTTTCTGATGCACTGTATATGAAAAAAGTAGTTTAATCGAAAATATTATTGTCAAGATGATTTAAAGTATTTCTGAAAATTTTGCACGAATTTTTTAACGTCTCCTTACGATATACATCAATTTTTAAGCTATACAAGCAAAAAAATTGACCTTGAAATTGCGATTTTCAAGGTCAAGGATGCTTCTAGGATTTTTTTTTAACAAATTTTTTTGTATTCACCACAACAAATTACGCAGGAATATGCTCTCAAGTAATTTTTCTAAATTTTCAACTTTGAACTTTACGTTCCAGACGGGACTGGTCGGAATATTGACCATCAATTGGACTTGTTACTCTATGTGCGAAATTGACCCATTTTATGAATATATTTCATGTAAAAAAAATCTATTTTTATTGAAAAAAATCCCCGTCCTTAAAAGATTAAACTTTCTATATCCAAATTTTTTTGGCGTCAAGTTAGAAAATAAATTTTTGTGTGAGAAACAATATTTTCCTCAATTTGATACGCTAAATACGAAAAAAATCATGAAAAAATTTCTGGTAGGATTTTTGACTTTGAAAAATTGCTCTTTCACGGTCAATGATAACTTTATACCGAAATATCAATAACAAATGGACCTCGACATAGCGATATTACAGGTAAAAAAAATGCTTCGAAAATGTTTACACTACTTTTTTTATACCCAACACATAAAATTCGTTTGGAAAAACATCAAATATTATGAATTTTCCTGAAGAGTCGAAATATCAACTGTACCGCGTGTAACGAAAGATTAACGAAGGCACAAATGACGAGTAGCCGAAACATTTTAAGGTTAGCTCATGATTAAAAAACCAAAAATACTCACTGGGACATGTCCAAAAGTTGGTCCAAGTCCACTCCCCGGAAGGTGAACTTCCTGAAGGTCCTCTTCTTCTTCAAAGTCTCGTCGACCTGTAAATAACATTATTACGGAGATGTAAAACGACAAGAAGTAGCGATCGATAAAACGTTCGATTATATTCGGCTGGCGAAAAAAATATTTATTTTTTCACATAGAAATCCACCACTCGACTCGAAATATTAACGTGAGAATATCAATTATAAAAGGATGAACGAGATTTCGATGGATTTTAACTCGATTTTCATACGCGCATACCTCAGCCATTGTTGTGTCTTATGGTTCACACGGTAAAAGAAGTCGGACAGAGACGTTGCGCTTGGGCATGAAAAATACAAACACAAATGTTCACGATAGGAAAGTCACATTTGATATTTTATTCTCGCTTGGCATTTAAAAATTTACCGATAGATGGCGCTATGTCCATATTCTTGGGGCGTCGCCGACGTCGCTCTACCGCTTCCGTTAATTTTTTAGCGGGTAAAATTACGAAATTAGCTACGTGAATTTGGCCGGCCGATTTCTACGGATTCGATTGTTTTTTGTCTTAAACGTTTATTTGTCGTTTGCAGATGTTTGTTTGATCAATTAAAATATTTTTTTGATCAATTAAAATGTTTGTTTGATCAATTAAAATGTTTGTTTAATCATAGGTAAAACATTTGTTTGAACAATTAAAAAATTTGTTTGGGTTAGCGAGTTAGTTTTGTTGGTTTGTTTGAGTTTTTTCGGGTCGACCGATTTTCACGGATCCGATTGTTTTTTGTCTTAAACATTTGTTTGTCGTTTGTAGGTGTTTGTTTGATCAATTAAAATGTTGGTTCGATCAATAAAAACCGTGTGTTTGGCCAATTGAAACGTTTATTTGGCCAATTGAAACGTTTGTTTGATCAATTAAAACGTTTGTATAATTGGACGCTTCTCGGAAAATGATCAACAAGTTTTTATTATTGTGAACTTAGCCGGACCTTTTTTTTTAACATAATTTGGAATTAGATTTGATGGAGAAAGTAATCGAAAGAAAATCTTTTGTAGATACCGAATGGAATCAAATGTATGCTTTGTTTGATTGTTGTTTTTAAAAAAAATGCAATAGACATTTGGTCAAGGGGAATAGGATAACTACACCGGTTTAAATATACCGGGTGTAAAGTGCCGTTTACATGCACTTTAACACCGGTTTACACTATATCCGGGTGTTATAAAACCGGAATAAAAGTGCTAACGGATGGTATTATAGGTATTACCATACAAAGCCAAAATAAAGAGAAATCTGTATCATTTCAAAAAATCCAAATCACTTTCCGTGTTTTCTACTTTACCGACAACCGCATATAACATTTCGAAAAAAATAATATTCATAAAATAAAAATATGAAAATGTGAAATAAATTTTCTACCGTAATGAAGTTTCAAAATGAAAAAAAAAAGAGTTGTGTATGAGCAAAAAATGTTTGAACTACCAGCGCGTAAAACTTTCGAATTCGAATTTTGATAAAAAACTGAAAAATTCGAAAATACCAATAAATCCTTTTTACGTTTTATTTTAGAATGCAATTACAGATACAGTCAATCGTTTATCGATTAAATTACAAATTTAATGAATGTATAAATTTGTAATCGAGCTCGAAAAATTAAACGATCGTTTTTTTTTGTCACATTTCCCGCACTTGTCGTCTGCTGACTGTCGAAGCAAGTCGAAGGTTGCAGGAGGAACAACAACAATGGCTACGGCATCGAAAATTGGTCCCCAGGATTTACCACCTGCTGGGGGTTATGCCAACATTCGGACGGAGCGAATAAAGCTCCGAAGTCTCATCGGATGTAAGGAATAATCTGAATCTTTTCAAATTGTATGGAAAATTACCATATTTCAAAATGTCGATTACGTAAATATAACCTCAAATACCTCCTCTAGCTCCCCTTCCTTTTTTTTTCTCTGTTACTTTAATACCATTGATATGTTTTATTTAGGCCCAGTTTTTTAGAGCTCAATTACTTATGGCATCATCGCGATAACGTAAAATGATAGAATTTGTTGAAATTCGGAGAATCTGCACTTTGTACAAAAGAATTTATGCCTGATTTTTTTTTTTTCACCATTTTTATGGAGCACCGAAAAAGCTTTCTTTAGTTTTTCAAAAAAATTCTTAAGAAAAAAATGTTTGCAATTTTTCGTAATTATACAGCAAGTAAATATGGCCTTGAACGACCTTGAATTTGAAGTATGTTGTTCTTTAGTCAATTTGCAAAAACTTAAAAATTTTAAAAAACCTATCCCTAAATTAATTCGTTGTATCAATATTCATTAAATTTATTAATTAAACAAAATTAATCAAAGGGTGGTTATTAATCAAAGACCTGGGTTCAAATCCCGATAGACACTACTGATTTTTTCTAGTGTTTTTTTCACTGCAATCCTGGTGGTTAAACACCACCTTAAGGAGTTTCGGTACCACTAATCAATATGATTGGAATTGTATAAAATTTGGTGAATATATTCTTTAGTATTATATATGACAATACCAATTTTTCCAGATTTGTTTTTCCACCTAGTTAACAAATAATAGAATATTGAAGTTCACGTGTATAAGCATAGCATTTTTATGTATATAATAAATATGAATTCTGGACACGAGAGGCAGTGGCATAGTGGTAATGCGCCAGGCTCACACCCGGTGAGTTCGGGTTCGATTCCTGCCGACACCAATGGATTTTTTCCGAAGTGTCTTAATCTGTTCTCTCTGTGGTTCGGAACCCATGTAAAAAAGTAGGTCCATGTGGTAATGCAAGGAAATAGTATGTGGAAGGATCAGAAAAGGATGGATGAATAGATAGCATGTAAAAACCCGAGAAGGGTGTGCATGGAAAACTCCTACCTACCTATATATTCCGGACATAAGAACTCTGCTTTAATGCTTAATTACTCAATAACTAGGTGGAAAAAAATCTAAAAAAATTTGTATTGTCATATATAATACTGAAGAATATATTCACCAAATTTTATTCAATTCCAATCATATTGATTAGTGGTACAGAAATTACTTGAAGAAGAAATAAGGTTGAAGAAAAAATGATTGTTAGTGCGGATGGTTAATAGAAGTATGGTGGTTGACAACCTTGTAAAAAGCCCAAAAGGGTTGTGCAAATAAAATTCCAAATTATTATTATTATTATTATTCGATATATCAAATCAATCATTTTGTTGGTTCTGATTCGAACTCTTAAGATGTACCGATATCTTGATAAACTAAGTTTTGAGTTTTTGTCCTCTGCGCATGATTCAGAATGCACCGCTGGATAAATTATGCTCTATATTATCTCAATTTATCATAACGCTTATTACACCGGTTAAGCACAGCGGATTTGAATTTGAATCAAAATTTCGATTTGTGCTATGCTTCAAGAATACCGCCTTTAATATTTGAAAAAAAAATGGAATTTTTTGTTGTTTAATATATTCTTTGAAATATGTAGAATTGAAAATAATTCTTTATAACAATAACTGAAACCTTTTTCTAATGCTACAAACCGATTATAAGTAAGCATTTCTTTGTTTCTGGAAACAATGTTTTTTTCCAATTTTTATTGGATCGATTTGAAAATTTGCACAATTCTTCTCCGTAATATGATCTAAGGATGTACGTCGGATTTTTTCGAGAGTTGTTATTTTATTTTTGATGCACAGTTCAAGCTTTTTCTCGAACTTTTTTTATCTTGAAAGATTTACTTTTCTTTAATGGCTGCCATTTTTTTTTTAAATCAAAATTTCGAAAAAGTCCTAGGTACAGACCTAAAATATGTTGCTCTCAATGAGGAGAAATTTTTATTTTTGTTCTAAGAGCCACCTACAAAGAGATTTTTGACACACAGACCAAAAATGCCTTTCAAGAGCCTCATCCTGTGGTGCCAATTACAAGAGCCTAGTTTTACGTTTTTCAACATAAAAATTTTTTTTTCCAAGTTGAATAATAGAGTAATAGTTTAATAAATTTTGTTTCCGCCCATTTTTTTTTGTAAAAAAAAATCATTAAGAATGTAAAAAATTGACTGCCTTAAAAATTCCAAATAGGCCAACAATTTAAAAAATGGACTGCAATATTTGAAATAGGGGTCTATAAAAAATGTGCTGCGTTAAACTAGCAAAGACAAGTATTATGAAGAAAATAAAACGTAGATCAGAATAAATCCAGTAATTCATTCTGAATCATGCACAGCGAAAAAACCTCAAAACTTCGGTTGTCAGGGTGTCGGTACACCTTTTAATATGAATAATTTTTCAAAATTGATATTCCGATGCTGACTGTGTTCCCTTAATTCTTTGCAGCATAGTTGTTAATATATTAGCCACCTGAATATGCTTCGAATTTTGTGGTATATATGCGAAACAACATCACGATTTTTAGCTCAGTTTTTTAAATTTTATTTGAGTAGGAGTTTAGGAAGCCTCACGTATACATCATATACATCGACAGTTGTTTTAGCATTTGTTAAATAAATAAATAAACAACCCAAAAACGCAATTTTCATCGAAATAATGTATGTGGAGGAGAATGGATTCTTCGATTGAAATTAAATACACAGGGGTTTTTGAGGTCGCTGATTACGAATCTGGACTCAGATTTTGAAAATTCAAAATAGCGTATCCAAGATGGCAGCCATAAAATTTGAATATTATTGGATTATTTTGTTGAAACTTGGTATACAGGAGTTTTCGAGGTCGCTACGATTACGAATATTCAAATTATATGGCCGCCATCTTGAATCCATCATTTTTTATTTTCAAAATCTGAATCCAGATTCGCAATCAGCAACCCCGAAAACTCCTGTTTACCAGATTTTAGCAGAATCCAGTAATTGTTAAATGTTATGGCTGTCATTTTGCGACCGTAATCAGCGACCCCGAAAACCTCTGAGTACCAATTTTAATGAAAATACGTTAATTCAAAAAATGTGTGTCACAAAGGGTTAATTAAAATTAAAAAGATTGAAATTAAAGTAAGAAATATTATTCGTCCGATAACTTTAGCAATTCGATTAACAGCAAGGAATTAACAGCAATTGTTGGTTATTTATTATTTATTATTAACATTATTGAGAGTAAAAGCTGTTTCATCGATACTTTAAATTTCACAATTAATTATTTTTACCAAAATTATTCTAGTAATTTTAGAATTTATATTTATTGCAGGGAAAACTGGAATCGCTTTTTTTCTCTTCACTCATATCACCGGTGCTCTGACATATTCCAGAGTCTATAGGGCGGTGAGAAGAGATATGGTTGAAATGAGAAGTGCTCGTTTCGCGCTCGAGCCGCTTCTCACAGCTGAGCGAGACAGAGCGTAAGAATCATTTTTATATTTAATCCTTTGACTCACGTTTTATTGTACATTTTCAGCGTTTTTCATCAACTATCTTTTATATAACTGTAAAAATAATTTAGAGTCTCAGCTGCCTCTCTATGCCAAATTATTAAGGAAATACTTGCATCATAATTAGCATTGTCGTTTATGTTTTAGAGAGTGCTCTTTTCAGTGATGATGGTTGGAATTGTCTAAAACAACTTTTAACCATGGAAAAATTGAAAATTGGCCATAAAAACATGATTTTTCGATCACATTTTTCTTTTCAAATTGAAATTTTGTTCCCTTAACATTTTTTTATACGTCTAAAATCTATCTAAAAGATGATCCTGATATTTAAAATTGAAATACTTGCGGTTAGTAAAGTCGATAAATATTTTATTAAAAGAAAATGGCGGCCACGATAACAATCTGTATTCTAAAAATTCACAATGTTTTTTTTTGAAAACTATTTAACTTTGAAGAATTTTATTTCAGAATAAAAATTTCCTCGAATTGCAAGCATCCTTTTAGGAATCATTTATTTTTATGTATTCTGCGAGTTCTTGCCAAATTTCAAGCCAATCATAGGTATAACGTTTTCGCAAGTTCAGACAAAATTCGTTTTATGCAAGTATTACCTCGATAATTTTCTAGCGTACAGATTTTCATTCCCAATTTACAATAAAACATTAATCTATGAAAAAATTAAAACAATTTTTTCAGCTTCTTGAAGCAACTTCGTAAGAATCGGGATGAAGAAGCCGACCTTATGAAAGATTATCCAGGATGGGAGGTCGGAACTTATTTTGGTGAACGTGTTTACAACAGTTTTGACGATGATGCGCTATTCGAGCCATTATTCGTTGAGTATACCGTACATGCACCTCCCGAAGGTACCTACTTGACACGGTGGATGCATCGTCACTACATATAAATAAACACACGTACCATATTCCGAGTAGTTGCGATGGCGTGTATAATGTATAGCAAACTCGATTCAAGTTGATAAACAATAAATGTATAAATTTAAAATTAAACGATGCTTCTTTAATCTTATTTACAATTTTCACAAAATGAAGTTTTTTATTTTGTTAAGATCATATCAAAACCGTTTTCTTTGGAATGTTTTGAAAAAAAAAAAGATTTGTCGTACAGAAAAGTTAAGGTAGTTCTATCGTTTTATGGTTTTCTTAACATTTTGTTGAAAATTTCGATATATCTCGTTTGATGTCATACGTACGTGTATAATAAATTTTGGAAGGTTTTACCATGAGGAAGTTGAGATATTTATTGGTGAAAATCACAATTTTTGGTAGTCTCTCATAAGAGCGTGTGTTAAAAGTTGCATTTTCATCAATCAATATTTTGGCTTCTACTTGGTGAAGTCTTCTAAAAGTTTGCATATGTTTTTATGGAACATCAAACAAGCTTTCTTTAGTTTTTCAAAAAATCTTGAGAAAAAAATGTATGGATTTTCGTAAATATAGCAAGTACACATGGCCTTGAACGATCTTGAATTTGGAGTATGTTGTTCATTAGTCAATTTGCAAAAACTTTTCTTAATCAACTTGAGTTCGAAAACCATTTTGTATGTGAGAAAAACTGAAAAACAATTTTTCGATTTTAGCGTTACGATAGAACTACCTTAAGTAAATCGATAGGCAAAAAACCAAGTCATTCTGATGTTTATAGTTTGTGAAATATTTGCAGTTAAAGATAAATGGATTCTTCTATTTAAACACGTGTCAGCATGTATGAACACAAAAACTATCACAGTGCATAACAATACAGATGACGACTGAAATATTTATCTTCGTTCTTAAAAACGTGTTTGACGCTTTAAAGCCCGACTTTTTTAAAGTAACGCAATTATATTATATCTGCCATTCTTTTTTATTCTGAAAAGGTTAATTGGATCGATTTTTAAAAAATTCCTCTTCCATATTAGATCGTCTTCCAAAGATTCGTCTTCCAAAATTAAATTTAATTTAATTCAAACGAATTGTTCATACAAATTGTTTAAACAATAAATGTTAAAATTAAGCTGTATACGACTTGATATGTTTTTTGGATCGTTGTTCAAGAATATGGCATTGTCATCGCAAAATTTGTTTGTTTAAACAATTTGTTTAACCACATTTTTGGAAACATTTATTTTTCAAACATTTTGTTTAAAAAACATAATTTTGCAAATATAATGTTAAATTCTCAATCAGCAACCCAAAAACATATAAAATGATAAATAGCTTACATTTTGATATTTATTGTTTAAACAATCTATTGAAACAAATACATTTAGCAAATATAATATCAAATTACTAATCAGCGTCCAAAAAAACTTTGAAAATTATACAAAAATCATACAGGTCGGTAGTAAAAAATCCGTTCCAATCATAAAATTTGTATACTCTAAAGGCTCAGTATATTTTTTTATATTTTCTTAATCAACTTGAGTTCGCAAACCATTTTGTATGTGAGAAAAACTAAAAAACAATTTTTTCGATTTTGGCGTTACGATGTAACTACCTTCAAACGTAAAGAGTTTGATGAAATATGGGCAGAATATTCTTTACACTGAAACAAACGAATAAAACTTTTATTAAATTTCTTATCTATGTACATAGTTTATAATTTATAAGTAATTAATGATCAAAGTTGTATTTATACATGAGATCTAATGATTTTTTTTAAATTATAAACTTTATTCGATATCATCATTATATTCCATGTATAAAAATACAAGTTTGATCTTTGATTATTCGCAAACTATGTAGATGAAAACTTTGATGAAAATTATAATGATTTTTTTTCATGGTAAAAAATATTCTGTCAAAATTTCACTGAATTCTCTATTTTTTAGATTTAGGTCCACTTCAATTAATTCTAACAACTCTAAAGCTATTTTAATTTTTGCGCGATATGAAAATCCATGGAAACCGAATATCGTTGTTATGGTTACTAAATCGTGTCGATTGTTCTCTCGGTTTTCTCGTTCTCGCTTACTTTTCGATTTTTAAAAATATTATCTCAGCGGCTATACAATTCGTACTTTACTTTATAATTGATAATTCGATGCGATGGATACGATTACGTTAGAAAAGTCTGATCAAAAATGTATCGTGGATAATAACGATAATTATCGCCATCCCGATAACCAGATTTTCCCAGAATCGTTTGAGAATTCAGCTTGTGAGGAAGATCGATGGCACACATCGACGAAAGACGCATTTTCCATACCGAAATGTGAAAAAATGCCGACTATCGGTACGTATAAATATATTTTTAAAGAACCGAATAACAATTGGATTTCAAAAATGTTGAAGCAGGTAATTATTTTAAGTAGACGTGTTAAAATTGTTTAACAATCATTTATATTAAACAAAGTGGCTTTAATCATTTTCTTTTTTTTTTAATGATAAAATAATTTTTACAAACTGTGGTTAATTGTGATTTTTTAAAATTTCATAAAATAATTTCCTACTTTTGTGCAAATAACTAAATTGATCTGTTCTTTTTTATGTATTTTTCCTCATATTTTTCTCTTTCTTCGTAAAAACTCGTAGAAAAATTGGAATATTTGAATATTTAGAATATTATACTAATTCTTCAAAAATGTAGCTTCATTTTGTATAACTATTCGGAACCTTTTCAATAATTGAGAGGTAAACAATATTCAACTTTTTATAATCTCATTAACTAATCGTTAGTGATGATTTGATGATTAATATATTATTTATAATTAAATGTGTTTCACGTTGAAAGGTCGCCGTAAGGATGTAGCCAAAAGTATGATAAATAAACGTGTTGTACAAAGTCTACAAACTAAAGAAGAAATTGTGGACCTTGGTTTCAACCCATCGGAATACAACGATAATTTTTGTGACTCGAATTTCATTCCTTTTATGGATAAATGTGACGAGAACGTGAGTTTAATTATTTTTCACTTTTAATAAAAAAAAATACAAATTATATTATTTATGTTATAAACAATTGTTTTATAAATATTTCAACAAGTTGTTTTATTCGTCTTGTTGAAATATTACAATTAGAATTAAGGACGTTGTATCACAAATCGTTCTGTCCATAGAATTTTTTAAAAACAAGTTGAGATATTCGTTAATAAAAATCTTTATTTTCAGTGATTTCCCTGATGGAAATTCACTTATTATAATTTGTAAAATATCAAAAACTGTACAAATTTACAGATGCTAACATAACACCATAGAATCGTACATACTGCAATCGATTCTGTCAGAATGAATCTCAAAATTGGACAGAATCCGTTATATTATTTTAACTCAATGGACAGTCATAAAATCACAGAATTTGATAATTTTTGACATTTTTCATCAGAAAATGTCATCGTTTAACGAAAAAATGATAAAATTTGTTTTCCATTTTTTGGCATATTATTTCATCTTAGAAAATAACAAAAAATATTTTGATATATTCTGATCGTTGGTCCCAATTCCCGATAAGAAATTGACAGGATATGTACAAATTTCCACGAAAATGTTATGGGTTGATAGAATTATAACATTTTATTATATTCTATAATATTTTGTGCCATTTGTCAAATTTTGTTAAATTCTTGCATTATATGATCGACATATTTCCACCAGGGTTTTCATTAAGAGCACGTATTGAAACTTGCTATTTCAAACATAATATATTTCGATTTTTAAACGGTAAAGCCTCCTAAAACTTTCCATAAGTTTTTATGCAACATCGAAGAAGCTTTTTTCAGTTTTTCAAATAAGTATGTCGTAAATTTTTTTCAAAATTTTGATAATTATATGACAAGTCCATATTACGTTAGACAATTTTGGATTTGAATGATGTTGTTTTTTAGTGAATACGTGACCACTTTTTCTTAATAAACTGAAACTTTCAAACTATTTTGTATGCAAGAAAAAGTGAAAAGAAAAATTTAGATTTGACCGTCACGATTGTCCATAAATACATCGTATGCTTTTTTGTTTCAAGATATCGATCAAACATCCTCTGTACGCTTGTAACAATCGGACATTTTACAAAGAACAGATCGAGAAAGGAGGATTGAAATTAAGATCAGAAATTCTTAATTTGAACGAACCATTTCGAAGAAATTGTGCTTTCACTACATCGGTAGATCTCGCACTTCGAGAGCCAACAGGAGGTTTTTAACCATTTTCCCAAATCTACTTGCAACGAAGATTTTGTTTTTCAATAAATCCATTAATTTACTGAATAAATTGTGCGAAATAAATTTATCGATGAAAAAAATCGAAGAAGTTTTGATTAAACTAAATTATATAAAAATTAGTACATATTGTAAACGAATTAAATAACAATGAATAAAAAATTAATTAATTAACTAAACAAACTAGATAAAA
>JABMBV010000994.1:0-11673 GCA_018906735.1 Mesochorus sp. PSUC_FEM 10030011 | reverse complement strand
ATTTTTCTTTAATTAAAATAGAAATATTGTGTATATGTATATATATGCGCGTGTGTGTTGATATCAAAGCGCGTGCCTACGCCATTACAGGATGTAACTGCGCGTGCTCCTGCCTCTATACATATTATGGGTGTACAATGTGTATACGTATATATCCGTATCAAAAGAGATACTATATGAGCGAGTGCCAACAATGCCATGGGGGAGAGCACATGTGAGCCCTTGTAATATCATGCCCAGAAGCTCCCGCTCTCTTCTTTTTTTTTAAGTCTCTACGGATCAGAGTAGAGGGCATCGGAAAAGGAAGAAAGATATATAAAAAAAAAAGTGAGAATCTCGGGCAGCTGCCGTAAGGCCCAACGTGATACAATTGCATTGGATATATATTCGTATGAAGTGAAAAAGCGTGCACATATGTATGGATGTGTGTGTGTGTGTACGAGTAAAAATATGCTCGTGAATACTTGTCCCTATAGATATATGCATTACTAATATATTCTAGGCAATTTAAATGCACATTCATTGAACTATTTTGCCATGAATTTTTTGGGTTTTCGCCGGGATCAGTCGCTGAAAATTTTCAGGAATTATATAGGCCTTGAATGCCGAAGTACCACATGCTGTGAATATAGAGACAACTCGAGTCAACCACACAATTCTTATGCCTATATATTGTATTGTACATTGATTGAACAAATGGAAAAAAAAAATAGCAAAGAGTTTTTTTAAAGAGAAACCCATCATAAGCGATACGATTGGATGATTCAAGAGAATTTTTATATAGAGTTTAATGGCAAGCTATAATTGATTAGTGAAAAATTATAAAATTATATTAAAAATGGATTACAAATGTGGTTTTTCTACAATATTAATTAAGTGAAAATGTATATAGGTAAACTTGGCATATCTTGATTGCTGAACAAAAGAAATTGATCCAGATGCACTGTCATGGTCAATTGCGATCGGGAATTCGCGGCCGAGATTCGAGAGTATATAAAAAACATATTGCGAGCTCTCACAATTTCGCACGGCATTAACATATATATACGTATCGCACAATATGTTGGTGTTTCATGGCCGTCCGCAAGCACCTATATAATTCTCCATCATTTGACGTACATATTATATCCGCGGCTTCTGTTGTACCTGCGCGAGCTCATCATTGTCAGACGCGCGCGTATTATATATAGCGCTTGATGTGCAATACGAGATCTCTCGCTAATATATCCCGTAAATGGCTGTGCGAACAGACATTTCGTACGCGAACGAGCACGAAAAAAAATATACATATATAAGCTTCGCATTATAATATATGCATATTATAATTAATTTGGTGTACGCGCGTAGAATCGTAGACGTTTCTCGCGTTAACTACACGAGCACGCATCACAGCGCAAGACAGGCTTATATCTATTCTATAGAGAATTCGTATATGAAGTGAAAAAGTGAGATGGACGAACAAATGATGGAAAAAAAGAGAGAAAAGAAAAAAGATTAGGAAGAAAAGAGATCGAGAGAGACGAGAGGAAGAGAAATAAATATTAATAACAGCTCAAAGAGCTCTCTCTCTCTCTCTATCTTTCTCTCTACGTCTGCGCGGCTTGCTCATTGTTGGGGAAGGGCCATTACGGGCCCAGCCAATTAATCTATGCACAATTTTATAATTAAACGGCTAATAACGCATAGAATTACAGACCAGGGACGAACACTCCCACGTACACACATATACAGGTGGGTATTAAAGAAGCTCACACATCGACACACTTTTATACAAATATATACCGACGAGATAGAAATACAGTCATAAGGAGCCACCCGAGAAATATAGTATATTAGCGAGAAAAACCGAGACGTTGTGTGCGGAATTAGAGGCCTATGCAGACTGAAAAGTCTAAGAAAAAATACGTCCTGTGTGTATATATGTGTGTGTGTGGGGAGTTTCTCATCTTTTGTATTTTCATTTCCATATCCCTTCTTTCCTCTCATTCTCTCTCCCTCTCGCTTATTCTTCTCTCTATGAATATATCGTAGCACCGTTTCGCGCACTGATGGTCCTGTGATCGGGGATGTATATATATGTATAATATATATATAGGTAGCCATGCTATGTACCAATTAGAGACGCAAGTGCTCAAGACCGCGTCCGAGAAGATTTCTTCGAGTCGCTATATATATCGTATACACGGGCACAATTTGTTCATTGTTCATTTAACTCGGTTAGGCAAATTAATTAATATAATTGAGACGAGACTCGTTAGCCCGTATGTTAGAAGAGGTCGCATATTATTATTATTATTGTTTTTATTGTTATTATGAATATTATTATAATATTATCATTACCGGTTTCTTTGAGAATTGTCTACGTGTATATGCATATGTAGCTTTATAAATAAGATTAATTTAGTTCTAATTTAATGTTGGATAATTATGCTAAAAAATAATTTTTTTTTTTTCCCCAATTATATAAAATATTGATAAGTAAGAACGTATCTTTTTCAAGTACAGCGTATGTAGCAATATATATAAATATGGTAAATTTGATCACAGAACTGATGATTTTTAAAACTAAAGAAACAATCACTAATGAGATAAAACAAATAGTTTATTAGACAATTTTTTATCGCTAACGAATTTAAAGAAGAATATAAAGAAGTTAGTGGATTAAACCATTTTTGGTAATTATTTTCTCAACACGAATGAAATTTAACTACATATTCTAGGTCTACATATATAACCAGTCTTGCGGATATGACGTATGTGCACCGTGAATATATATCAACATTCTAATAATATGCAGCCTCGTGTTATTGCACAGTCGCAATTATTTCACGAATAGCTGATAATATCACGACCCACCAGCACCAATTTCACGCCATTAATACCACCGAGAGCGAGGTTTTATCTTATCTTTACATTTTTTTTTTCTTTTTCTACAGAGACGCTTTTTTTAATATATCGTTAATGTCGAGCTCGTGGGGACTTTATAGCAGATCGGAATCCACCGTTTAGACGCATGGAGCAAGGAAACGGATTAAAAATGTAATACCTAGCGTTCAAGACGAGAAAAACAAAATGGCCACTAGAAGAGTCTGTAAAGAAAAATACTATAAATGCACGACACTTGTGATCAGTCACATAAATTGGAAAATTCCTGTTTCGACACTTTTGATAACTATTCTAGACATTATTTTACATATATGAATTCACGTCAAATCGTTTAAAAAATGTATTACGATTATCGATTCAATATTTCTTCGTTTACGACTTAAACCTTTCATGGATGAACGCACGAATTCACAACAATTTTATTTCACAAAATACAAAATAATTAAAGAAAAACAAAACAAATGAACTCAATCCTATAAAATAGCCTAGGAAAAAATGTTAACGGTTGATTAAGCAATAAGCAATTCAATCGTACTGCTGATTCGGACTGAAATTCAGAAGCTTCCGGGAACGTATTATCAAATGTAGCTTCTACACCGCAGAACATACTAAGAAAAGTCGTAACGGATCGAATAAATCGACATGACGCACTCATAGAATAGAAAAGCAAGAGGGAAAAAGAAAGAGAGAGAGAGAGAGAGATCTAAACATTGTGCAGCGAATTGCGAAACTTGTAAATCACGAATTGAACGGAAAACGGGAATAATTTTTTTTTTGCTTCTAGCCAGTGAGAAACGTAGAAAAGACATCGATAGACCCCATAAACGTGCGATTCGATTCTCGAACGCATATTATTCTCGAAATACAGATACACGGCATTACACAAACCTGGCAACGAAAAGCTCTGTAATACACGTGGTACACCGTATACAGAATGCCCAGCCGGCGCCATAAACCGCAAAGAGAAAAAAAATTCACTGAATTATCGCTGTGGTTCCGGGTGTGCACGTTGTGTTTCAACTATATACAGAGCTACCATTATCTACAGCCTCTCTGGCAAACGACGAGATACAGCTACAACGAGATTCGCAAAGGGAATTGAACGACCAACAACAGCAACAACAACGCCAAATAGAGAATATATGTGCTATTATATAAAATCGAGTAAAACATGAGAGGGATTATGTTATCCAGTTTTGGATACTGGTGGGGCTGTATGGATCCAAGAGAAAAGAGTGGTAAAGAGAGAGTGAGATGAAAATAGATATTGACTGCGAATGCAAACCTTGGAGGGTATAGTATTTATATATTAGAAGAATAGAATCATCAAACTCAAGCCAATAAAATGTATTATAATGTAAATATAATGTAAATGAAATATAAATAAATAATACAAATAAAAACGATGAAAGTTATTTAAATCGTCTAATAAATAACATGTCCTCATCATCAAATTGAAAACTCTAGTAGATAGAGTAGAAAAATGAGCTTGACAATAAAATACTTGAGAATTATTCTCAAACCAATATAAAACACTTTCCGAATGATGAGATCATTGTCAATTTTTTTTCGTCTTTTCACTCCATCTACTAATTATTAATTAGCTCAAAAAGTGATCCTTTCCATAATTTGCTTCATACATGAATTCCAAAAAATGCATCTAAAAACGGCAACCATATCAGTTTCGGCATTCAAATTTTTACCAAGTTCAAATGAAACGTATACGACAAGTTTAACGTAAAAAAAATCAAAAGATTCGGGGATTTAACGTAGTCGTTTTGTCCCAAAAAGAGCTGAAAAGAAGGAAGCAACAAAACAGGCCGTGGCTCTCTCTTTCTCGAGAGCATGAAGCAAGAGGGACCCGCACGAGCCGACGGCTCATGGAGCTCTGCGGTTGTGACTGCTGCGATTCTCCTCTGGATTATTTGGATCCCTATCCCTACGGGGCTTTCTCTCCCTCGTGATACAAACTCGTCGTCTTGTTCCCTCTCTCGTACACCACACAATCTCTCACTCTCTTTCTCTCAGTGTAACATTTATATATCCATCTCGCTTTCTCTCGTTGTCGCATTGAATCTCCGTTTCCGTTGTGGGTATACGAGTGCTCACTGCGAACGACCACTTTCACACTGATTTAATATTGTCATTGGCCTGGATGGCAAAACCACCACGAATCTCAGCAACCATAGGTTCTTTATGAAACGCCAAAGATTATTTTGAAAAAAGAAAAAGCTTTAGATAAATCGTGGTTCAAGTAAAGTGGCTAGAAATTCGCAGAGCTTTGAGAGAAACTGAGATGAATTTCAATACGAGAATACATAGCGAATGACAAAATATTTGCAGCCCGAGGAGAATCCCGCCGACGGGATCCCCTCGGTTCCGTTTACCATTCCGTTTCGTCTGCGCCGTCTGGCTCTCTCGATGTGTAGGTGGGGTAAGCTCTCTCACTCGTATCCCGATACATACACATTCACGAACAGTCGGAGAACCAGCGAACATTCTACGCACCCATATACATACACACATACACATTTTATCGCCCGCCACGTCGACGTTTGGGGACGACGATTCATTCAGAGAAACTACCGTGAAAGGGACACCTGTTGGCGCTCCAGCAACCGTATACACGAATACACACAAATAGAAAACGACTCGGGTATAATACACCCCGCGACAATCCTAGAAACAAGCAGGGCACGCGCCCTTTTACAGCCACTCCAACTACAGAATGTCTACATGTGTGCCTAACGATTTGTGACACATTGTATTGTGAGAATCGTTGACTCTTGGGCTTGGCAATTTAACACTTGAGTGACACGTAAACAAATGTTGCATAATCCTCGTATCAAGCTCAAACTTTGGGAAAAATGCTTAAAAATCTTTCGAATGTGCAGTTTATACAAGACTTATCATCCAAGTTTTTCTATTTTATATTTTCCTATTATACTGCAAAAGTATTGACGATCAAATAACATTTGATGGAGCCGTGACAGCTCACAGCTAAGAATCTAGAGACACTCTCTGATGCGAGTCATCCGAGCAGGCAAGAAAGAGAAAAAGGAACAAGCAATTAAAGAATGTGTATGTTATTTAAGGTAGATCGGTACGGTGTGCTGATAGCTCTATGGATTATGTGAGCAGACACATCGCCGGCTTCTCACTCCCTCGAGTTTGCCCGGGCGCCGAAGATGAACCGCTGCCCAGAGGGGACACCTCGCGTTATTAATGTATGCGAGGATTTTAGCTTCCGTTCTCTGTGGGTTGCGCAGATGGTTTTTTATATGTGATATTCAACGGCGTATGAAAGAGGCATCGAATGAGGTGTTGGTGAGGGCACCCATAGGTAAAAAGACGTATAAAAAAATTAAATAAAAGATATCGTTCTAACCAAGGGAGTCCACGATCTTATCGTTGGTTACCATCGAACCTGTCAGCGATTCTAACGTTAAGCTTCAGGCTATAGTAATCTGATGATAAAATGTGGTGCTAGTGTTTTGAAAAAGTTATCTTTTGTATGGATACCCATCCGTCATTCAGAGTCCATTATTTATCATTGCTAAAGGATTTCTTGTCAAGTAAAAAGAGTTAAGAAATCCTATCATCTGAACTGATGCAAAGTCTTGTGTAGATGAGGATTACTCAAATATATTAAATAATGATCCTGCTATCTTATAATATCTTAGGCTATCATTGCTTAAAGAAATTAGAACTTTTCGCGTGGGAGATGAAAATGATCCGCGATACTTGAAAGAAGAACAATGTTATTGTTCATACCTGGCCGTTGTGCAGTCCCTGTAAAGGACGTCAAAGTCCTTGCAGCTGAGCAACTTGCATCGATTAACACCGGGCTGTATGGCACCAAGACCACGTAGAATTCTGACCTGTTCGACGTTGCATACGAGCGGCACGATATCAAGTCTCTTGAGCTTAGTGTAAACCGTGTGAAGACCACCAACGAGATGTTTAAGAAACAGTTCAAAGGCTTGGGGCAAGCAGAGCATCGTATCACCGGCAATTATGAACGCAGCTACTTTTTGTCCACGATAATCGACGAGCTTGCACTCGTTAGCGGTTGGGTCGCTCGAACTTATTGGTGGTGGACTGTTATACGATCTTGGTGGCAGGACGCCGTGATGGGCCATAAGCTCAAGCGGTGAACCATGATGACCACTGAGCATACCACCCAACTGGCCAAGAAGACGCAATTCCGGTGGTGGAAGTCCAGGCATACGTGGCACCATACCTGGAAGTCCACCTCCTCCGGCTGACAGTGGCGGTGGACTCAATGGCAAAACCTGGGGTGGTGACCCTCTGGTCGGTGAACCAGGTGTCGGTACACCTCGTAGCTGTGCCTGTTGTGCTTGAAGTTCACGCAATTGATCACGGGGATGCTGGTGGGAAGGTGGCGGCTGATGCGAGCCGTGATGTTGCTGATGCTGCTGATGTTGTTGCTGTTGTTGCTGCTGCTGACTTAACTGCTGTGCCAGTGGGCTGTGGGGATGTTTGGGACTGCCGGTTACTGGACTGGCACGGCTACTGTGATCTGATGAACTATCCATCGCTCCGTGATCCATCGAGTGTGCGAAACGCCTAAGGTCCAGCACCTCGAACCTCTCGAGCAGGTCCGTGGCGTTGCTGGTTGTTTTACCTTTGTCAAGAGATATCGTATTCGCTTTTTGGCCCGTCGTGTCTTTGAGCTTTCCAATCGAGACCGGCGTTGCAATAACGCGGTCTGACGGGTTAGCGATTATCTAGTCACTCAAGAATCATTGCGTTTCAAAAACTTCAGACCTACACCAATTGTCACGAGAAATGTTCATTTGCCAATATCTATAAACTGGCAGAGGTGCACGTATACGCTGGTTCAAAAATCGTTAATTCGGATGTACGAACCGATCGGTAAGACGAATCACTCGTCATCTACTGTTTAATGTATTGATATCTAACAACGATGAACACGATATTGAAGATTTTTATAAAACACCCCAAAATGTTCACTGTCACTGATGTATATTCGAAAGAAGTAAACAGAAAAAAAAACCAAAAAACCAAAAACTGCCTCGTTGCTCGCACGCGATTTTGTAGCAATACAAACTTCACTTGTCACGAGTGTGTATACAACTGTTCATTATCGCAATAACTACCGACACAACTGTCATTCATAAACGTGAACGATTGAAGCACGATATTTCATCGCGGACGCACGCACGCGCTACGTTCAACGATCTATCGCGTCAGTTCGGAGCAGAAGATCTACCGATACTGATTCTTTCAGTTCGACGAGATAACACGAGGTCTCTGAATTAATAAACACACGTTCTGCGATGCCGAGATGTAAAGATCAGACGCACGATTTTCCGTACCCGATGGAATGACAATGAACGAGTGGTGCACGTTGATGTCGCGACGTTTAGCGTCTGATCGCACGATCGGCCTGTCACCTCGTACCCTGCTACTCCGTAACTCCGTAACCGAAACCCGAATTTCCGTGACTTTAAGATGAATGCTACGAGATGAAAAGGGGTTTGAGAGACGAAAGAATGAGCTTGTGTTTATCACCACTATTAAATTCCTCAAATCCAGAAAAGGAAGTTACGGAAAAACCACGCGGAACGCGAACGGAACGCGGGAAACGTCTCGCGCGACAACACCAAACGGAGTAAAACTACAGTGAACGCGACGTGAGAGAGGGGTGGTGGTGGTGATGGTGGTGGTAGTGGTGGTGGTAGGTCGGATAGTAATGGTGGTGGTTGGCGTTGATGGTTATTGTAGTGGTGGTAGTTTGGTGGACGTGCCAGCGGCCCGGATAGTCGTAAACGCGCAACACACACGACGGAACGCGGCGTTCCTTCTCTCAAAGTGGCAAACGCTCTTGGCTCGGTCGAGTTGGGAGTATTTCCACTACCCAGTCACAGATGTAATAAATAAAAACATCAGTTGAGACGCGCCTGGAAACTTGGTGAAGGGTGGGGGGGAACATGGGCGGTAACGATGCGCGCGAAGCTCTTCACGGATTGGCCGAATCGAGTCGTTTCAATGAGCAAGGATTGGCCAACGTGGTTTCGCTGAGCACGCCTCTACCTCGCATCCTACCAACACGTTTAAAACGAAGAAATATTCGGGTGGGGGTAGAACATTCGTAGGGCAAAGAGAGGCACGTTTCTCTTGCGATATCCCACCACTACCCCTGCTCCTGCCACCACTGTGGATTCTTCGTGCCACAATCCTTCCACCGACGCACTCCCACGAACTTCCTCCCGACCCTCTCTCCTATGCCCCCGGTGGTCCACCTCCAGAGAGAACTCGCGGCGTCTCACGACGACACGATGTGCTCTGCCTTATATACAAACGCAAAAGGCGGAATACGACTGGCGAGAGCTGCTGAGAGTGAGAGACCGCGAGGATATATATAGAGAGCCTCGATCCTGAAGAGGAGAGCAGCCGTGTTTCTGCGCGCGTTCTGCTCGCGTTCTGCCTCGCGTCGAGATGAACTTGTGTTAACCGAGTGGGGGATTTCTTCTTTTTACTATATATATTTCGCGACTTCTCTTCCTCACTTCGACTCTCTTAGCATTCTATCTCTCTCTCTCTCTCTCTCTCTCTACCTCCCTTCCTCTCTTTCTCTTTCTCCTTCGTTGTATCGTCGCATGTTCGCGCGCGCCCCTTTGCACCGTGTTGGTTCTCCCAGAACGGGCGGGAGTTCTTCTCTTGGCTCTCTGTTTCTCAGCTCCGTCTCTTTCTCCTACTGCATCGGTTATATATCAGAAAGCTCTCTCTCTCTCTCTCGCTCTCCTCTTAGTCTGTGTCTCTGTCGACGACTATACGAACAACTCCGGAGAACACCAGCAGGATAGTGGTATATACGCGTCACGACGAAGAATGTCGCTGTACTCTTCTCTTCCTCCTCATCCTCCTCGGCATCCCTCACGGAGTACAAATCGATAGCGCGTTCGTGTATACTCTCTTCTCTCTTTCTCTCTCTCTTCTCTCTCCTGGTCTGTCTTTCCACCCCCTTTTCCAGAACCCACCTCACCTACATAGAACTTGAGAGAAGAGCAAGAGAATAAGGTAGGTATAGGTACTCGCGGCGCAACTCTTCGTCGTCTCCGCTCCACCATTCCCCATCAGCATTACACGCGCGCACTTATTTCTTCTGTTAGGTAAACTCGATCAACTCTGCGAGCTTCCTCCTCTCGTATTGCGGAACAGTTCTCTCTGGTATATGAACGCCGCACCCTTCTACCTATCTCTCTCTCTCTCTCACTCTCTCTGCTCTTTCTCCATCCTATCTTTACTTTTACTTCTAAAAAACTGCGCCAACCACCTATACCGTGATACTATTTCCAACCACCCTTCTCCCGACTGCACAACTCAAATCCCACTCCGCCAAGTATAAAAAAAAAAAACCCTCGGAGAAATCTATACAGCCACCTTTTTGGTGTACAACGACTGGCTGTAAATCGATGACTCTTATCTCGTTTCAAGGGAACGCAGGTTCTATGAAGTTTTTCTGAGCCAAAAATTATATCCGTAAAAATAAGAGACTTCATTTCAAGAAATCGTATATAAGACTCATATAGCATTGACTCGAGCCTTGAATTGAATTCTCGGTATTTCAAGGAGTCTTCCGAGTATTTTAGCTGTGGGGAACTTCCCATGTCTATACTAAACCATTGATATGGTTACGAGATAGTTGGCCCGTCATCAACGAAGACGTCACTGACCCCGGTGTTGTTGGCTCACATATACCATATATAGTGATTGTATATGTAGCGCTGAGCATGTAACATGCTCTTCGGAAGGTGCGAGACTCGCCCCTTTCATATATACCACAGCTACATCTTTCAACTTTTAAGGCGGATCTCGCCGAAGCATAGTTCTGCTCTGATGGCAGTTATGTATATGTACACACATCCACACACACACGTGGTAACATATATGCCCGTGTGCCGCATCAGCTCAGCCGAGATGATTGAGAACTTGAAAGAGAAATTAGCTACCTCAACGATGCACAAGGTAGCCAAAGCAGGAAACATAGTAAAGGTGAAAAAGACTTTGGAGAGCATTTGGAGCTTATGGTGTGTATCATATATGTATATATAGTAAAGCAGATCGAGAGCTCTGGTCCACCAGAATGAATGGAGCGGAAGGGAGGAATGGTAAAAGCCTCGCCAATATATGGGCTGGAGGGAGGGACAGCTATATGGCTACCATATAGTCGACACACACCGCGATTATCTTGTCATAGACGTTTCGTCGGGACGGGGCAAAGTAGAAGAGAACGGACTCACATGAACTATATGTGAAGGAGCAAGAAAGATGACCGTATCTATATCTATATATATATACCCGCTGCCGATCTCTTCAAGAGTTATCGCGTTGTCTCTCGCTCTTTCGTTCGGTCAAACCCCCTTCGTCTACGTTCTCGGATCGACCTGGTGACCCAGATCCACCAAGAGGGACCCTTCTCGTCATCAGACCTATACACGCTTCACCATGGTTGCTCCCACTATGTCTATAGTTCTCTCTGTCTCCGCGTTTGTACTATGCGTGACATATAACGTATACGTATACGAGCCAAGAGGAAAACGTATTACGTATATCGTAGACACACATATATACATAGGGAATAGCGTCCCTATATGCGTTGTAATTATATACAGCTGATTCCTTAACCTCGGTCACATTTAAACTACAACGCGGGAGGACTGTACTACACATTGGCTTTTACCTTAATACAAAGTTAAATTATTTATACTATTTTTATTTAATTATTATATAAGCTCA
>JABMBV010000983.1:0-11675 GCA_018906735.1 Mesochorus sp. PSUC_FEM 10030011 | reverse complement strand
ATATGAAAAACTGTTTTTTTTTGGATTTTTATATATTACTGTAAAATACAATATTTTCGTGAAAATTATATTCGTCTGGGACGAAAGATATGGAAGGGTCATTTGATTTTGGATCTTGGCAAACGTTGTACTGTTTTGAGAGGAACGTTACGTGTTGAGTGAAAAGGAATATGATGTTGTTATATAAGGGGTATTACCGATGGCTGTGTGCATCCTCGGAATTCTCGCGAATCCTCTCGCACCTTTTCATACGCGAAACGTTCAACGCCTCGAGTGTTAAGCCGACTCTGAAGTTCTACAATGTAACAATAATACAGTCGGTACTCCGATGAGAGTCCCGGGGGGTAAAGCCTGTGCGCGAGAATTCCGCAGTTGTGCAAAAGGGCCGCCGACTTTAGTCTGTGACGTCAAAAGCCATAGTGTGAATGGCGAGGTCGCGACAACAGACCGAGTGCAGACTGCGGAAATCTCGTACAATATCAGCCCCTTCCCTCACTCCCCATTTCCATTTTGTCTTTCAACCCTCTCTCTGTATCTCTCTCTCTCTCTCTCTCTCTCACACACACACTCTCCCTCCTCCTTTATCTCACGACTAATAACCGTGACACCAAGTTCTCTTTAATTAATTCATATCCCACCCAACCCCCCACTCTCACTGGCCCCTGGAGTTTAGGTGCATGCTAATTCATTTCCCTCTCTGAAATAACGAATCGGCAATTCCCCCACTACTGCGTGGCTCTCCCTGCCACTTGAGCGCTTCCTCCTGATGCTCTACGATTTAGTAGGAGCTTGTACGCCATCTCCATGCTCGTAGGGGATGAGCGTTAATCACTTCCGCAAAGCTGTATGTAGCGACTCTCCCTCTCTCTCTCCTTCTCTTTCGCTTCCTCTTTCTCTCTCTCTCTCTCTCTCTGGGTCTTGTATTTTCTCTCAGTTTTGTTTATTCTCCCAGCGCGCGTCTTTGTACTTCGCATCTGCCATCATGTTATACCAGAATTATATACGAAGAACTTGACTCGGTCCAACTCTATTTCCTCAGCTGGAAACTTTCTGGGTTGAGTCGCAGCCCACGCATCGAAGTTCGCGTTCCAATATGTTTCGTAAGGATTGGATAAATACGATATGATATTGACGGGATAACAACGACAAGAGTTTGTGCACTTGAATTCATTTCGATGTATAATCTCCGTTGATTATCCGAGCGAATAAATTATTGGATTAAAATCAAAGCGCTTGGATTCACTTTGATATGATTGCTGTTGATTATCAGAGCGAACAAATTATCCAACTGAAAATTCGATTGCATAAAGAATAATGTTGTTTATTGTTTCGAATGTTTATCGACTTTGAAAATTGTTTCATTAATTTGGATAATCAAGTCATGGGGGCTTCTCAAATGCGCTATTAAAAAATTCGTTTAAATTGACACAATTTTTATATTATAGACACTCTATTTTCTCTGGTGCTTGAAATTCAATTTAATTTATTTTTTCTTCTCCCCTCCATCCAATGTTTTTCTCACTCGTTTCTTGCGCTTATAAATACGTTATCAATTGTGTATTTATAAAGCTCGACTTTGTCACGGCTATTTTAGTTTGTGCTCAAGCAACTCTTCCGTAAAACCGGAAGCTCTCGTTGCATTCTTTATTCGAAGAGTTTGCAGGCCACTGACTCGCTTCTTCTCTCCCTTCACCTTTCTCTCTCTCCCTCTGTCTGTCTCTCTCTCTCTCTCTTTTGCAACTTTATGCAACGACGGAATCGAGCTCTCATATATATATATACATGTATATTCTCTCGTTTTGGACTCTTACATCCTCTGTCCTTATATGCTTTTTGCCTTTCGCTCTTTCCCGGTCCAATGCCCGCCGTTCTCTCGTCGTTTTCTTTTTGCTAATGGACGACTTGGTAGACTTTCCGAGAGTTTGCCTCTACGCGTGCTTCCGTCCTTCTTTTCATCCACCAGCATCTTCCGCTCTTTGCTTATTTCTCTCTCTTTCTCTCTCTCTTTCTATCTCATGATGGTTTTTCTCAAAAACTCCCTCGTTCTCTGTCCATTCTTATTTTTTGTCCTTCCACTAGCGAGTAAACTTTGTTTTCCCGTGACCAGCAGTGATGAAAGCGTCTTTCCATGGTTCCCATCCTGTTCCTCGCTTCTTCACTCCGTAGAACTTGGACGAGCACCAACGCCACGCTGTCCCCCGAGTTTTCTGTCCTTTAAATTTCAAATTGGCCGTGCCAGTCGTTAACTCGGGATCTTGTGATCCGCGAGACCTGAAGAGATGATAGGATTATAATATGCATGTCGAGGGAGATGACGAATATTTTCTTTAAACTACATATACACAAGCTCGGACAATCGTTAACTCTCATTTTTACAATTTACAACAAAACATTTTTTCCAAGCTCCCCCCTGTTACGCTCTTTCTTCTTCAAATTTATACTCCCCAAATGAGTTGTTTATTTCCATTCACAATGCCAAATTTCACACAATTCTCCACGTTCCCCATTGTTTTGCTTTATTTGTCATTCGTGCTTGTTTTTTTTTTCGCGGATAAAAAAAATCTCGTGCAAGAGTCGATTGTTTGCACAGAGTCGCGATGGAATGACATTGAAGCATCGCTCGTCCAGCTCGGGTGACCAGGGCTAATAAAGCGGGGGAGAAAAATGAATTGAAAAAAAAAGGGGGAGAAGCTTTCCTAGACGTGCTTTCACCGTAATGGATATATGTGTGGTGGACATTGATAATGGATCGTCAGGCGAACGATCGTCTGTGAGGCATCTCGTAAATGTCGGAGGTATACGATGGGTTTTTTTTGTTGTTTTCTGATGTACATTAAAATTTCTTCAGTCATTACGAAGATTTATTATATTTTAATAAATCAAAAATATTTTCAATATCTGTGAAAATCGAAAATAAAACATCAAAAAATAATTTCACTGGTTAAAATAGAAATTTCCAATCCTTCGTAACTTCGGTCGAAGAATTTCAATGAATAAATTTATATATAAAATATTTAAGCTCGAACCTGTTGGAAAATATATTTAAAGAATACAAATTTATTATTAAACATTTCCATTCGTGCTTCCACATTATTCCAGTGCATTATGTATTGTTTAAGAGGAAGATAATGTCGATTCAATCGAATTGCTAAGAGCTTCTATAACGAAGCTTGTATACATTGCAATCGAGTGAAGCGTCCGGTGTACACTTATATATATCTTGGCTTTCATATGCATCTTTTATTTTACCATGCCACTTCAATTTTCCTTTCTCCTTCTCATTCTATACACTGCCTGACCCAAATAGTGATTCTTATCCTTCCCCCAACACATCACCCACACTCCAGAATCTTTTCTCCGCTGCGATTCCTGTCTGTAACATTTTTCTTATCGAATATAGACCCAATAGACCGCAGATTTTCGTCTTTACTTCGGTAACACACATAGTAATACGAATTTGTGAGTACTCAGCTATCGGGCCGCATACGTTCAGTTTTCTTAGTGAACGATAGTTGGGTATGTAGTGGTCGCTATGTACGGTTCAATGGCTAGAATTTCCGCGCTTCAACGGACAAACACAATCGCAATCGAAATCCAATACAAAAGTCAGCTAACGCGCGCGCGGATGAGCGCAATGTATCTTTTTTATATACGTAATAACCGATACGAGTGCGCATGTATGTGAAAAAAAAGGTCTATGTGGACACACACGTACAGAGAAGATAAAATATACGCGAGTGGTATCGCGAGCAGATGGAAGATATCGGTACTAAGAATCGATTTCGTCGTTTACGCAATTCCCAACGGACACGCGCGTCCTCAATGTACACGTGAAATACGAAGACTCGAGGAAAACTGGTTTATTCAATTTTACGAAATATCGTTTTTTTTTTCCTTTGCTTTATAACCGTTTTCTACTATCAGAAAACAATAACCATTATATCCTCGTGATCTCGTAAGCTCAATTCATTTATTACGGTGAAATTGATATTGGATCGCTGTGTGCACCGATAATCAGCGCGTTGCAAAAATAATCGGCAAAATATCCATAGTTTTCTTTTGTTTTTTTTCGAAAAAAGTGCAGTCTTGTCATTTCATCTTTGTAATGCAACTTGGAACAATTTGTAAAGAAGTTTAAGATGGTTTTACAAAATGAAAATATTTTTATGGAAAAATAAATATTGTATTTTACATATTTTTTGAAATTTTTCTGCAAAATTTCACTCGAACTCACTGCGTATCTAATAAGTTATAAATTTTCAAAGATTCTAACCTTTCTACGTGTTCTCATACGAGGAAAAATAAAAATATAGGAAAAGAATACATTAAAAGAGAACAGATGGAATTAATTTTTTGCATATTAATCCACGAACAACCGATAAAGAAAAAAATGTATCCTTTTCAGCCACCATCTTGGATCTGCCATGTTTGATAATGATTTAAGAATCGACTGCACGCTTTGAGTACTTTATAAAACGATTGAAGACTGTTTTACTCTTTTTTCAATTTTTACAAAAAAAAAAAATTAAACAAGCTTTTTTAGAATATTTTTTGATTAGCGTCATTTGCATGAGCTCATTCTAAAATAGTAGGGTATGAATTAGAAAAAAAAAAATTATTGCTCACTATACCGTTTTGTTCAATGAGTAAATTAAGATTTCGATTTTTGGTGGATTTACAAAATTTTGCTAAGAAAATCATAGAAGATCCATCGCATGCTTTTTCCTCGGTAAAAATGCACCAGCGCAGACTATCTCGGAGATGTTTTTATCCGCTAATTGTATGCTATACATTATGAGATAATAAGTTACGATTTTTGAAAGACATCAGATGATGTTGAAAAAAAGTTCAGTTGCGTTTCTCTAAATTTTCTGTACTTGAGAATCAAGTTTATGAAGTTGATTCGAGAGACGGTGGTGGGGGGAGGGGACGGACTTTCGCATATATCCCGAAGGGTTCCTTCGTCTCCTCCTCTACTGACTTCTTCTTCTTCTTCTTCTTCTTCTTCTTCGTTCCGTTTACATCTTGACTCTGTCATGTCTCGTGCGACTAACTGTAATCTTATTCCGCGACTCTTCCTCGTGGAGTTTGAACGACAGTCTTCTCTTTACGCGCTCGCGGGTCAGGTTTTGTACTTTCACGAGAATTCTCTTCAAGTTTTGTATATACTGTATTATACACATATATATATAGTGATATAAATATACATTTATCTCCAAGATTTTTGGCCCGGAGGCCAGCGACAACAAAACATCCTTGATTTTCTCACCGAGCGGTCCGTTGCGCTTCGCCTTTATTCGGAACATCGCTATTTCAATCTGATAAAATATTCAGCCTCAATGGAATAATAATTTGTTGTCATAATTTATGACTGAATGGGAGAGAGAAAGAAAGGCAGGAATAAGAGAGGAAAGAAAGAGAGAGAAAGAGAGATTTCGTTTCTTAAAACGGGATTACGAGTTGTAGAATTCCTTGGACCGAGGAGAACAAGAATAAATGAATTCAATGATGGTTTAAATTTTCAAGATTTCCAGTTTAACGATCATTCGAATGAAAAAAAAAAAAAAAATTGTCCCGCGGAATCGAGAAGCGTATATGTCAATTTTGGATCCTTCGCGTCTCCATGAGGAGTTATCCCCACCCCTCGCGTCTCTTTGTCTCAATCTCACCACGTCTCCTTTATCTTATTCTCTCCCATCGTGATAGAGACGACTCCTTGATTCCTATATATAGAAGCCATTTTGCGAGGCAATCCCTGAAATCTCGTTCCCCGTTAATCCTTCGGGATCTTTCAAATCTGTGCTGCTCCTTCTTCTTTGACCTCTTACTCTTTATCTCTCTCTCTCTCTTCGTCGCTCCTCGAACTTTCACCCTCTCTTATCGTGTCTGGGTGAACCGCCGAATTCCTTACCACGTTGTCCCACAAACCACAACCCCCAGGACTGCTCTGCTTCTTCGCATTTTCACGCGTCGCTCGTTGCTCTTCTGGCGTTTCGAGACGATCTCTATCGCTTTCGTCGTTTGGACAGCATTTCAGTGGTAACTTGAAAACGGAAACAGCTCGCAGTTTTAGGTACAATTCCGGTAGAAAATTACACGAAAATTACATGTAACAATAACAATTTTTATTATTATTATTTTTTAATTTATTCCATGTCACGTATATAAAAAAATCTCAAAAACAAAGTCACGGTAAGATTTTTTTTTAATCTCTAAAAATCGTTCGTATAAAGATCGTTGTAGCTCTGGGGATAATCTCAACTGGAAAAGACAAGTCGAAAAACTATGAGGATACTAAAACTCAAGCCGCGTAACGTGTGTGCTTTCGCACCGTGAACGATGCCAACGGGACTTATTCGGCGTCGTACACACTCGTTCTCCATCAAGCCTCATGGGGATCTCGAGGAGAAAATGATGAGGGGAATGCCTCTCACTCTTAAGGCAGAAGACGAAACGCTCGATTTAACCGAAAATTCGTGAGCTCGGGACAAAAGATCGCTTTTGTAATATATATATAGGTAGTTATCCTACGAGAGTAAGCGTCTTGATCATTTCTTTCTCTTTCTCAATCTCTCTCTTTCTCTCTTACTTGACTTTTACATCCCCTGGGGTAGAGGGTTGTTCGACGTTTTACGAGAATTCAGCAATTTCAAATGAAGAATATTGCCTCGAAACTCACAATTTGTCGACCCCTCCGCAGTATTCAATTAAATTTTTTTCGTGTATATCGATCAGATGATTCGTGTGCGGCAACGTTGATCGTTGAGATTTTGATAAAGCGTGGTGAAAAGGTGGAATATAGTTGTAATTAATGTATTACGGGCGCTTTAATGCACTGATTCGATGATTGATATACTATATCGTAAATATAAAAATGCGGACAAATGTGTGCTGGATAAAAGCGCTTGAATGCGATGTATCACGAGAAAAAGAGCTGGAGGGACAGAGAGAGAGAGAGAGAGGGACTCGTACTTCGTTTCGAATTACGTTATATCACGCCGAATGGATCTATAGGGGAAAGTCTCGTCGGTGGTCACCTAGAGTCGGACCATTAATCGTCTCGTCGAGTGTTTTGTGCCACCAACACATAATATACACCACGATAAGTCCCTACTTCTCAACTTTATGCCCTCCACACGTTTTTTTTTCTCCGTCTCACCCCTCGTGACTCGTCAATCTGCCTGATTAATCTCGTGATAACGTCACGCATCGCACTTTTGCCTCGACGTTTTTTTTTCCCTTGCGACACATACGTGTAGGTGTGTGTGTGTATATGAACATGAATTACCAACTCTTTGCGCGGGAGTCTGAACGTATTAAAACGATTTTAAGCTCGGTCATCCTTTTGTTTTCCGAGGTGGAAAATCGTCTGCGATGGAACTTGCGGAAAAATCATTAACAATCTTTATAAACTGCGGCCAGTCGTTCGCACATACAAGCCGCGTAATAAAGCTCGGTATAGTCGTTTACCTTCGGGCCATTCAAGGGTTGGCAACAAAAGAACTGGTGGATGAAAGAATAAAAAAAAACGTATATAATAATAAAATAGCATATAATATATATATACGCTCATCATTAAGAAGCGCAAATTGCCACCATAATACACCGCGAGCACCAACCCGATAAATATCAGACGTGCACCCAATACGTCATTTTATGGATATAATCGAGTTCATTGTATAAGTGTATACGTTTTTTTTTATCGTTGCAACTAAAAGAAACAAAATAAAAATGTTTTTTGAGTGCCAGTAACAGAGGAAAATTGAGATACGATAAAGTTTCACCACACGAGATTGTCGTACTTAAAATCGCAGTTACAACGCTCACTGCGTGCTGTATATCGATCGTCCTGCTAGAGAGAGAGAGGGAGAGAGAAAGAGAGAGAGCTTCGAGAGCTCAAGGCTCAGGATATAACAAATTTTTTCCTCAATATTGCTTTTCAAGATCACGTTTATATTGGACGATAAAACAAACGTATATAAAAAAAAAAAAAAAATCTTTCGTAATTCGGTTCTGATTTATTCTCGAGAAAATGAAAATTCTATATGCTTCCATCTTGTTACAAAACGGAAGCCACGTAATTTCATAATGAGGTCACAAGGTCACGTGTATCTTGCTTGGATAATTTGTCAGTATCGTCGTCGTGACGCAAAACTTTCCATCAAAGTCAACCTCTCAAACATATACAAGAACCCATCTTCCCCTCCCTCCCTCCTTTTCCTCCCCTCCTTTCCTCGTGTCCCAGATCCAATATAAAGTCTGGTACGAATATGGCTTATATGATATAATGAGAAACTCAACCTCGTGTCTTTATATCACACATTTATCTTCTAATAACTTTTAATAACACCGCGCACTTTTCCCAGCCCATTACGTAAACGATCATATATCCATAAAGTATATGCCGTATGTATATTTGAAAAGCTATTACAAAAAAAAAGTCTTCGCGCGTGGTCTATTGCACTATATACCCTCGTTGAACAGTGCTCGAGAGGCAAGACTTGATTGATACGCGGATTGCGTGGTGGCCGCGAAAAGGTGTGCTTGTCGAAAATCGACCGCGAGGGTTTTGTGTACAGCACACAGTGGGCTGTTTTCCCACCCACAGTCAACGACCAACACCTTACTACGTTGTATACTCATGTTAACACATATACATGCACAATATAACGGTAATATTGCTCGTAAGGGCTACGAGAATGGGTACGTAAGATCGTGAAAGAGAGAACGGAGAATGGGTCGTATCCCATTCTAATACGAGGAATCCTATACAAGAGCACATCAAGCCGTTTCGTAATACGATATCACACGAGGGAAAAAAAAAAGATGATTTTGAAATGTTATAACATAAGTAGGATGTACATGTGAGATCATAAGAGTTTCATATTTTGTATAGAAACGAAATAAATATAAAAAAAAAACGATGTGACAATCCCATTTTTTTCACATTTGCTGCTTTCTTGTTTAATCGCGTGGAAAATTGTTGTGACACGAATGTCTGGAGACAAAAGAAGAGATAATTTGGATAATTATATTTAAGGGGAAAGATGCTGCAGAACATTTTTTTACCAGAAAAGTATGCAAGGAAAAAACCAAAATTTTCGTCCAGAGCGAGAGATAAAGAGAGAGAGAAAGGGAGGGGCGCACTGCTCGTCACTCGTATACGTCTCTTCAGCTTTGTGATGCAAATTTTGCAAATGGTCCGACATTAGCCCAGTTTTGTGTGGTCTACTCGTCTATCCGACCTCCGTTGCTGATTATTGCTGCCAACCCTATATACCAGAGCCAAAAGTCGAGCCAAAATGTATATATATGTGGCACAGACCGCAAACCATCTTTCTCTCTCTCTCTCATTCTCCATCCTCTATCTCATTGGCTCCGGAGATGTAATTCATGTGAGCATTTCTATCTCTCTTTCTCTTTCAAAAGAGAGACAGAGAGAGAGAGAGAGAGAAAGAGAGAGAGAGCTTCGGTGTATATATATTTCATCGTGTAGCATTGATAGAAAATCGTCTTTTACAGTCATGTATCGATTGAAAAAGAATGATTGAATGTGGTTTTTGAAAGAAAGTAAAAAAAAAATGGATACCTTTTACCAAAATTCAATTACTCAATTACACAAACGAGCGTAACATGATTTGGAATTCGAAAAAAAAAAAAAATCTCATTTATGCGTCAATTTCATAAGCTCCCAAAACGTTTGCTTGAGTTTCCGATTCAAGGCGAGAAGCAATGATAATAAAGAGGACGAAAGAGAGAGAGAGAGAGAGAGCGAGAGTTGCGCACCTGGCTCTCCGTTCCGGCAACAAAGTCTCGCGGGCTAATTTTCTAATTTCCACCCCGGGAACCGGGTCTCCCTGCCAATCGTTTCGTTAATACCCTATTAAGTGGTCCTTTCCCTCTCGTGTATATACATCGGAATCTTCTTCGTCTTCCTCCTGCAAATACACCATGGTTTTCTCTCGTCTACGTCGAACCGTTAGCAAACGAACATTAATAACTAATTATATCCAATCGATCGATTATTAATTGAAGACCGTCGTCGTTATTAATATCACATACACATACACACACACATACATACATAGAGAAACAATTAGGAAATTCAATTAAACTATGGGCCCAGAACATGCGTTTAGAAATCAAGCACGTGAAGTTTCGATTGAAATTTTATCTTGTTTACGTCATCAACTCTATAAGCCAATTTTAAATGAGGTAAATTAACCCTTTATTATACGTTTGAGCTAATATACGTATGCACTGAGCTCGATAATGTTATGCTTAACAACACTGAACTACTCGATAGGTTTCATCCTCAAAACTCCTGCCAGAAAATGATATATAACTATGTGCTTCTTCTCTCTTTCTCTCCCTTCTATATCTATCTCAGCCTCTGCTGGAGCTATCGACTTTCTACATCCAGCTTGAGAACCACAGACGTTGAACTATATACGTACGTGTATATATACAACATATTAAAGTTACACATCGAGTCCCGTAGTAGCAACAACTGTTTCCCGTATACCTGTATCAGAGTCAAGCCGCAAAAACAACCCTTTGCATAGTTCATTCCCTTCCTTTCGAAAGCCCTCTCTCGTATTACGCGTTAAACCGACATGTTGCTTATTGCACACCAGGAATTCGTATTAGTACCGGGATATTCTCTCCCATTCTCGTCTTTTCTCTTTTGTGTGTATATATATATACTATCCACCCAGTGTTTATTCTCCCAAATAAATTAACCGAATTTAATTGAGCGACTGAATAACACAGTCGAAATGAAATATAAGCGTATTATGCAGATTCCTCGCGATTAAGAAAGTAACGACCGAGTCTCTCGATTGGATTATTTTCAGTAGCCCGCGCTTATATATGCGCGCCGATAAAAATTCATTAATATTAAAATTATATTCAATTAGCGCACATGAATATTCCGTTGTTCTTAATTCCAACTTTTCTTTCTTTTCCCAATTCCCGTATTCGGGAATATCTTCGAGGATGCTCGTTTCTATTTGTTACTATTCGAATTGAAGAGCAGCCTAAAAACGGTCCGGAGCTGTCGAAATCGACTTCTTCGAAATCCTCTTTTTCTTTGGTTTCTCAAGGCCACCTGGCTTCCAAGGACGAAGAATCTGTACAAGTCTACGTGTGTGCATGCATGTGTGTATGTATGTATATATCTATAGTAAAAGGAAAGACGATCGCTGAGAGTACTTACAGCCAGATTTAGCCGAACGTGAAGAGGGTTTGGGGGTGTAACTCGCGCGCTCCTAGACGTGCAACTTTCAGCCAAAGTGTACTACGCGTGTCTACGTGCAGCTTTTACGAGTAAGCAACAGCATCACGAAATCCTATACACTCATCTCCTTCCATACATTTCCCTCGAGGGGCTGCAGTTCTTGTACATACAATGTGTAAATTTACATACATATATATATATGTTACATATGACACATTGGATGAAAGAGTTGTCACCCTTCACGTCGTTCTTCTTAGAGTTTCATCCCCTGAAACGATTGAATATTTGTGATGTACAGCGAGACGAAAATAAATACAGTTACCTCTGTCATTTTCCATAGAGTTTAAAACGATAGCACGAAGAATTTGTTTTTTTTTTTTTTTTTTTAAATATCGAGGAATAAAAATTTAAAGCTATAAACAAAATTAAGAGTTAA
>JABMBV010000972.1:0-11676 GCA_018906735.1 Mesochorus sp. PSUC_FEM 10030011 | reverse complement strand
CATCATTTTTATTATATTTATATTTTTTTATAAGGGTCTACATTTTTTTTATATGGATAACCATTTCAGTACTCTAACAATGTGATGGCTTAAAAAAAATAAGAGCGATATTTAAGGGCCTTAGAATTCGCGAGGCTCAATGCTGGGCTCCTGCCTTTCATTCACGCCGACACCTAAATTTATGCGTGTTGAAAATATTGCGCAAAAATATGGACACGTACCAAATGAGAAATATAACTGGAAATTGTGAAAATGAACCGTTTCCATTTAATGAATGGCTCAACGTTTGCAGTATAGAATCCCCTTTATAATCGTAAATTACAAGTTGAAGTGGAGGAATCGTTTGTTGAACAGACTTGCGTTAATTTAACAGTACGTTCACTATATTTCAATTATATTTTCATTTGTTTTATGTCAATTTACTTATTCCAACCCATTTGGAAGTTGACTTGTTTTAGTTGGAAGATTAAAAAAAATATATTTCTCATCTTTCTTTCAAAATTAATTTGACAGAGTATACTGGAAGAGCTGAAAATGAAAAAAACATACTGTTGTAACGAATGGAAAATACTCGATATAAAAATTAATTTAAAAATCTAAAGCTACGTGTTTTCGGGTTTTAAATTTTTTCATATAAAAATGCATACCGCAGATGATGGTTTCCAACAATTTAGAAAAAATATATAAATTCGTACTCTTCACAGATTAAGTTATTATTGCTCCTTGTCAATGACGTTGATGCAAAATTTGTTCATTTCAGTTTTGAAAAATTTGTAGATAGATTTAGATTCCGACAGAGTCGAATGTTCATTTAAAAATAAAAGTATTTTTTTTTTCATATTTAAAGTTAGTTGAGGATTTAAATTTTCAATTTTCAATTTTTTCCAATTTTCTTTAATCAATATTGAAGTGTACTTTTCTTGATTGAACTGAGCGCGAATGATAATGCGAAGATTGTAGACGGGTGATCCTGTATTTTATTCTTAGTGTTACTTCAATCATACTTATAATTTATTTCTCGCACTCCATTCAGATAACTAAGTACTGTTCGTTTTCCTTTTTTGATACTTATGGGAATAGTTATCGCTCTAGTCTCTATTTTCCAAGGTCTTACGTTTTTCTACACCCCTTTTTTATCACTCATTGTGTTTTTATCCTCTTATCACTTTTCTCACCTCTTTTTTACGACTTTTATTTTGTACCTTCTGTTGGCTCAAGAGTTAATATCTGTCCCTCTTCTGTTATCAACATCTCAGTTATCACAATAACTGCGATAATTTGGATTGCAACAATTATAGCGCTTTGATACAATCTCTTCCCCACTTCTCCTCTCTCTTCAGGTCGGTAATCTTAATATTTTTATGTTCTTTCTTCGTCATTTTCTCTCACGTAACTTCCATCCCCATTCTATCCTCTGCAGCAATTCTGATGCTGTTTTTTTTCTTCTTCTCTCGTGTCGATTATCTTTTTTTCTTTCTTTTGTTGTCGCGAACCGCTAAAGTCCATTGCCTCTTTTTCTTACTCTACTTTTCTTTGTGTGTTAATTTTTTCTATCTCATTCTCGAATACATTCATCGTTTTTTTTTCTTATTACACGTTATTTCTCATTCTGGATTTTTTCTTCGTTTTTTTTTTCGATACTTTTTCTCATATTTTATTGACATTTTTTTTCGAGTATGTTACCACTTATTTTGAAACGAATCATTATGGAAGAACGCTATCAAAATGGTTTCGAAAACGTTTATATTTCGAGTAAGTTTTATTTCATTTTCTCGTATGATTTTTCTCACTGTCCCTTGCAATTTCTTTTACGACTTTCCCGGCTATCGTAAATACAATATTTTTTTTTCGATGACGAGATACACAGGGTGAATCTACGGTCAGCGATCAGAAGCTATATTGACACTTGAAAGTAATTTTGTTCGTCTCTCTTTCATACCACTTTTTTTTCTCTCTTTTATACTGAATTTTTATTATTATTTTTTAACTGTACACTAAATAACTTTTGTATTGAAACCACTGATATTGACAAACATTTCCTTTGACATAATAAAAAAATATGACGTTAACATGTGTTGTCTATTCATATTAGTATCATTTCATTCAGTTTTGTAGTTGTTGAATCAGTAATTTTGATTGGAATACTTTGGTGCTCGGATAAATCCAATTTACGACCTATCATACATTGATTAATCTCCAAATTATATTGGTTCGGATCGATGACATTGTTTGAATAAATGAATAGTCAATTAGAACGGGATATGAATATTCGATTATACTCTATTATATGGATTTTGATGCTTTTCCCATAACGTGTAATTAAATTTTGTGCCAAAAGTAGGAGCTCCGGTGATGATAAATGAATTTGGCATCTTATTCTGGCAAGCAATCAGGCTTCGAATTCTACACTAAAATTAGCACGGTACTATATGTAAGCTGCTGAATACTGCAACTTTCTATCTCAGAAAAAGGGTTAACGGAACATATCAGAAATGTTGGCGATTTGCCGTCTACGTTGGACCACACGTTAGAAGCGTATAAAATTTCTACCTTCCTCATTGTTGCAACGTACACATCCGTTCACCATAATTGCGTCTCGCACACAAACCCCTGGACTGCTGGAGGTGTTAATATCCGTTACGGATACCACTAATATGTACCCTATCTAATAACACGGCTAACTTAATTGATCGATCAACTCATTAAAATTTATTGTTATAAAAATAATAGAAAATATAATTAAACTTTTGATGTGTGACCTTAAAATTGAATTATTTTATTTTTGAACGAATAGACTATTAAAAAATGTAAAAAGAAACTTTATTTTGTTTTTAAATTTCACACTAGTTGTGTCCCCTTAAATCAAAAGTAATTAAAATATTTTTTATCGAAATATTATCAGTTTCAGTTGTCGATAATTGCTACAGAAAATTTATCTTCTAAATTAATCATTTATTAGTCTTTCCATTTAATAATAATAGTAGTAATTATAACAATAGCAATGGTCTTCATTCATTGGATTAATTAAATATACAGGATAGTAAAATTTGGCCAAGGGATTTTGTGCGAACGTAGTTGGATTTGGAGCAATTGAACGTTCGTAGTCGTAAAAATCACTGATCTTCGCGTTTTTGTCATCGTCATTTTCGATAAAATTCTCGGAAATATAAACCTTTGAATCGATTAATTGTTCCTCGTCTTCATTACCATGTTGATCCACTTTTTTCTCGCATTTGTATGTAATCAGTAATTTTTGAATATCGTAGAACGACAAATGATCTCTTTGGCCGATTTCAGCTCCTTCTTTCTATAAATTCGTATGTCATTAATTACTCAAAAAGAAAAAAATAACTAATCAAAGTTAAAAATTTTTTAATTGAAAAGTAATTGAAAAGTAATCATTAACTTCTCAATTGCTAATGAAAATAATTTTCATTGATCATTAAAAATTAATGATTAAATTTTCCATCGATTAACTTTAAATGATTTAAATAATTAATTAATCATTACTCACTCGAGGTACGATTGTTGGAAAAGATTTATCCTTGGAAAACGCGGTCATGGAATAATGCATGATGCTGTCGTAATCGTAGGGCAATCCATAATTGGTGACTTCGCCCTTGTCCATCATTCGAAAGTTGAATTCATCCCCTGGTGAAATTCAAATTCACGTTAATAAATTTCATGCTCACAAAATCCATCAATATGTCGATAAATGTGGAAAAAAAAGTGAAAGAATGATTTCTCTCTTTACCGTCTTTGATGTTTTCCCAAAGTATTTCAATGTGATCGTCACGATCAGGCCTCATGTGCTCATGGTAGACACCGAGAGTGTGAAGAATTTCATGGATCGCGTGTCCCCTTGTTCGAAAACATCTCGCCACATCGAGGTTCAAGCTGCTCGGAGAAAATTCTGAGCGACCTAAATCCGAGTAACAGCCCTCATCATTTCCGGTTATGTTGACCCACATCTCAGTCGAAATTTGTCCATTCTCGTCTGGATATACTCTAACGAATCGTACGCAGGTCTCTTCCATAATATTTTCCATCGCGTTTTCAAGAATACTCAATTTTTCTGAATCATTTCCTGAAGAAAAAAAAAAAATTATGACACATAGTGGGTGACTAGTTAAATTTTGAAACAATTTATATTCACCGATCACGTCATCGACGAGGTAAAAAACAATGCCATCGGGCCAAAGTAAATTTTCATCGGTCGTAGTCGTTTTCCTCGAATAAGTACGTTCCTTAATATCCCCCTCACGAGCAGTTCCTTCCTCGGGATTGTCGTACTGGGACCAGGTATCGACTGTTAATTTTAATTCATGATAACTATTTTCTGACAATACATTTGTTATTTTTTCTTTTTCTGGTTTTTTTTCCATTTGCATTTTTTGTAACAGTTTCCTCGAAGTTTTCTTTAACGTTAATTTTCATAATTTGTATTTGAATAAATAAGAAAAATTAAATAAAAATGCTCTTTAGAGTATAGAACAACGTATCATAATTATTATTAATTGGTCCTTATTTTCAAAAGAGCACATAAGAGCTTAAACTCTGTGTTGAACAATTTATTAAAATAATAAATTATTGATTTGTTAAAAAAAAATTACGGTTTGATAAAATAGTTTTCTACTTGTATACAAAAAATGTATTCGATCTGTTCATTTTTATTGTTTCTTTTTTCATATTTTTCTTTATCGTCGTAAAAAAACACGTAGAAAAGTTGGGATCTTCGAAAATTAATAAATTATTAAATACGTGCGGTGAATCGTATTAAAATTTTGTAGGAGAAATGTTCAAAAATATGTAAATAATTTTACAATAATACAGATTGATTTTGTAAAACCATTCGGAACCTTTTTAAAATAAAATACTTGCGTTTATAGTTCATTGAAATCGGCCGATCAAGGTTCGTTGATCGTACAATTGGTCGAGCGTTAGAGCGCACACTCCAAGGGTAAAAAGGAATTCGATAAGTAGCATCAAGAAAAACCAAACCGAATACAACCGTGCAGATTTGAATAACGAGGCGACAGATCGTCTTATCGTTACTCATAGTTATAACGACACAAGAACGACTCCTCTGAGACTGTGTGGTTTCGACTAAGCGCCGATTGCAACTTGTCGTTTTATGATTAAACAAACTTCGCTCTAGCGAAACTATCGCTATCGACTTCTCACGTCTTGCAATTTCGATCGACGTGACCTTCGTCGCAGCCTCCACTCGATTCTCAATACAATTTGTCTAGTATGAACCCAATTGATTTTCGAATCCATTATTTTATTTGAAAAAAATTATATTTGTATTGGAATTTTTTAATATATTTTTTTATTATTCCAAATTTCGAGCCTTAATTGTTAATTTTTTTTGTGATTTAATAATTTTATTTAGGGGTTGCAAACCCTAATTTGAAACTCAAGTACTGTGAAATAAGACTTGAATTTTTTTCAAAAATATTTTCCCAAGAATTTCCTATACGATGGAAGAAACTGAAAATTTCGATTTTATACTCAATAATTTTTAAATCTAAATTTTCGCGCCGCTGTCTGGTCTTCTACCATCTGTCGTTAATGCAGAAATCTTTGTTTGACTTTGTTGAATTAGAATGCGGTGCGAGATCGAACGAATATATTTTTAAAAAACCGCGAAAAATGCTACGAGTCATTTCCTATATTGCCATCAAAGTGTTCCGATGATTTTATTATCTCGTTGATGTATCGGCTCTTTGTTCATTCGTTAATGATCCTGATCTGACTCAACATGGTTAATAACTGCGATTATATTTTATCAAAACGTCAAATATACCGCGATCAAGAAATATCAAAGAAAAATAAATAATTTAATGATGTTGGAGCAATTAAAAAATATACATTTTCAAACATTTATACGATTAACGACTCAACTCGGTTTAAACTCACTTCTAGCGTTTTATTATATTACGACTATTCATGAAATTCTCACGCCACCCTCGTATGAATCATCGTACGATATTATCCCACATGTTTTTTTTTTTTTACAATCGATTGTATTTCAATTTGCATATAAATGTATGCAAAAAATCTTGAAAATTCTAATACACTCGATAAAAAAGTATTGACTGAACACATTGATAATATTAAGCACAAAATTTAGGAAATTAACATTTTTCAAAATTAAATGAAAAACTGGATATTAAAAATTTTTTAATTAAAAAAAAAAACGAAAAAGAAAAATAACCAATGATTGTTTAAAATTAAAAAAATTTCTTTTGGTTTTGGAGTTTCCCTCGCTCGTGAATAATTTTGAAAAAAATTATTATACGAAAAGATAATGGATCCTTAATAATATTAACCACGAGGTTCAGTTAGTTAACATTTTTAACAATAAATTTCAAAACATATATTTTGCAGTTTATAATTTAAAAGATTGCAAAAAAACGGACTTTAACTATAATAATTTTTCAAAATAAACAAAATGTTTTCGTTGCTTTTAGTTTCCTCTATTTTTGAACAATTTTAACAAAAAATTTTCTACGAAAAGTAACAAATTCATTAACAATATTAACCACGGAAATTGGTAAATTTAATTGTCATCAAATTCAAATAGAAAATATATATTTTGCAGTTTATAGATAAAAAATAATAATCTAAAAAGATAACGATTTTTCAAAAAAAAAAACCCTTTCATTTGGAGTCTCTTTTATTCCTAAAAAAAAATTGAAAAAAAATGTTTATTATGAAAAGTAAAGAGTTGAGGGATAAAAAATGGATTGAAAGTCGAGTTGATTTTATGGTTGCCGGCATGAGACCATGCGGCATGATTCGCCTTGTGCCTCCCCACCACGTTGAACCCTCCGCGATTGTGAGTCGTGACGGCGGGTTTGCCGACTGGCGAAACTTCACAACCTCGTATTCGAGCGCTGACGAGCTTACGGACGGTTGCTCTTCAGCGTGCGTCACGATCTGAGCTTGATTCAGTGTGATTAATCGCTTTTATTCGCGTATTTTAAGTCTCAAATAACAACAACATAAAAAAATCGATAAAATAACAATTAAATAATCGAATAGTTATCGCGGATTTCGATCAACCGTGATAAGAGTTTAAGTGGTGCAGTTTTGAGCCGTGACTGCGGTCATAAGGTGCGTTTCGTATTATCCCTGCGGTTTTATATCGTTTTTTTATATTAATATACCAACGAATCGAGATCAGTGGTGGTGATTTTTTTTTAATCGTTTTTACGCTAAATTTTCAAGCGTGTGTCTGTGCTTCGCTAAAGTGCAACTATGATTTGGATCTATACATTTTTTTTTGAATACAAAGGATACGAAAAGCTTCCTCTACAGATATTTAGGAATATACGCCGAAAGAAGAGCGTCCCTCGTGCTCTCCGATTAATCATACGTTAAACTTAACTGTCTGAGAGTACAGATTAAACCAACAGAGAGAGAAGGAAAAGAGAGAGAGAAAGAGAGATAGTCTTTGTCCGCGTGGGATGTGATAAAAGATAAATAAAACAAAATCTTGGCTGATTTTGCGTGGGAGAAATTCATCACAGGGTTGTCAGAATAAACGCATCTTCTTTATTCCTCATCTGCTGGTCAACCATCAGTTTCAATTTCACTCCCAAAAATATCATCTCAGACGAAACATTTTAAAATATTTCTTTCTCTTCATCTCGAAGATTCTCCATGGACCAAAATAATTCAAAAACTTTAGCCCTGGAAAGAAAATACTCCGCACTGTGTATGATAAAAAAAAAAATCATAATTCCGAAGCTTTTAGCCAGACATTCCAAGAGGACAGAATTATAATTCCCAGGCCTCGTAGTCGTCTGGAGCGTATTTTGGAATTAAAAAAGAAACGAAATTATTTTTTGTCCCGTGTTCTCTCCACGCCACAGTACGTTTCTTCGTCTTTTCCGGTCTTCTCGACCCTGCCCCTTCTTTCTCAATTCTTGGCCATCTGTCGCTCCCACACGAGATCTTTTATGGACCACGCGAAATTCTTCATATTACTATGAAGAAACATATATATTTGCTGGTACTCGTGACAATAACTGACGAGATAACCAGAACGAGATAGAGATACCCACACATGCTGATCTCCAGTAGGGTCAGCTCAGTCCCGAAAATACCGAGAATCCGACTTGTCATTCGTCTTCAAAAATTGTTCATTTTCTTCTCAAGATATCCCGATTCCCATATACGTGCTTTGAATTAAAAAAAAAACATAAACCCAACGAATTTTCTACCACGATATAAAATTCATCTCGTGATTGCCCTTTCGATAGTTCTTGGACCATTTTATTTATTTTTTTTTATTCCTATTAACAATTACAATACACTGAAGCCTCGATTCGAAAGTAAATTCTGTAGCTTTCGTTTGTTTGGCCATAAAAAAAAGTGTATTTCGTATCGTAAAAATGCTATTAAATCGGAGGAATGGTCTTAAATCGAAGACTCTTAAATTGAGGCTCTTGTGTATTTACTTTGTCGAAAGCGAAACCTCCCTTCCGATGCGGCGGTCGTAAGAGCTCGATATTTCGTTGGAGAGTTTCTATATCGGGAACTGCAGAGGAAACCTTCTATTTTTTGTGTCCCTGTGGGTTTTGTATGCTTCCATTTTCCTTCAGCTACACGTTTACCACATACCCATTGTATTTTATTATAAAGAAAAAAGGGGAGGAAGAGCGTCCGACACGTATGACGGCGTCGCAGGGTTCAATGGGGAGCATCGTGTGTTTTGAGTATGTCTAGGCGCAGCGCAGGTATACCACGCTCTCTCGTGCATTTGATAAAGAAATTGAAGGTGTGGGTTATCACGCCGAGGAAAAAGGTGCGATAGTATGAGGACATGTCCAAAGGACACATATAGAGAGACACACGGCGTCGAGGCAGTCTCCCACGCGGTCGTATTAAACGGGGAATATTTGCCAGTGACGTCGCAGACCCCACCTGGGCGCAACCCCTTTTCGCACCCTTGAAAATCGTTCACCCCCACTCGAAATTTCATTCACGAATTTAACCTTCGATATTGGGATCGTCTCTTTCATCACAGTCTCGATCGAGGAATGTTTCGAAAAAATATATTTATTTATTTTTTTTGAAAATGCTATGAAAAAATGAATTCATCGAATATTAAGGACGAGGAGTGACGTATGTTATGGGTGTTTTTTTTGGGGAATTCACCCTCGGAAAGTTGTGTATAAGCACGGCCCTGAAAGCACAGCTCACACACACACACATATAAACTACCACCACCAATGACGACAGCGACGACGACGACGTCGACCACGGGAGGCAGATGCAGGGCTCTCTCGCTCTCTCTTTCTCTTGGAGCTGCGGTAGTGAGTTTGCGATCAATAAACGCGCTGAGCAAAGCGGAGCCATAGCTCGCCCGAGGAAGGGAGAGAGAAGAAGACAGAGAAAGAGAGAGAGAGAGAGAGAGGAGAGCAACGTGAGCGTCTCTATGATGTCGTTTTGCCCAGCGTGCTCCTCTTCTGTCTCGTTTTCGACCCTCTTTTGCCCCACCCTGCCCGAGCCCTTCTTGCCCTTACGTTGACGCGACTTTCTTCTCGCGGATGATGTTTATATACTATATATATCATTTTCTTTTTTTTTCTGCTCACTCGGCTTTTACATTATAATGCCGGAAGCCCTTAAAATATTTTCATCTTTACCATTATCTTAACCCTTCCGGATGATGACACGATTTTTTCGATCGGAAATTTTAATTCGGGATCAAAGCATCCAGTTGATAAATCGACGTTCGTATACTTGTCGATTGATAACAAGCAACGTTTTTTGATAATTATCGAAAAAATGTCGAGGGTCAATTGATTATCATTAAAAGTTTACAATCGAGAGGGGGGGAGATACTTTTAAATGGCAATGCTGAAAGGGTCACTGCGCTGGAATATCTCCAAGGATCCTGACTCTTTCAGTCCTTCCAAAGGATGCTGCGCTCCACTGCTGATGCCCGAGCACGATAGCCCCAACACGTGCACCTCCTACCACCACTCCTATATACCCGTCTCCCCACCCGAGCCTCCTCCCCATCACGACTTCTAACATGGATACCATGGATTTTCAGAAGCCCCGAGGCCGCCCGCTTTATCCCTCTCCTCTCTACCTTCTCTCGCTCGTTCACAGCCTCCTCCGCAGCTGCCAGCTGTTCCGTCCGAAATTCTTCAAAATGTCATGAAATTCTACCTGGCTCCAGATACAGATTTTCTTATGCTTTTTTGTTCAGAATTAAACGAACGATCGAAGAAACATATTTTTGATGAAAGGAAAAAAAAACTCTTTTATAAAAACGTTTCAAAGAATTAAGAAAATTCCTGGAGAAACTTATGATTCGCTTTTTGAAATTTGTTCAATGATTTTAAAATCGATCACTGAAAATCGAGTGGATATTTTATATTGTTCTTCTTACAATAATATAAATAAGAAATCACGTGGTGATCAAGACGTTGCATGACGAAATCTCTGGACGAGATTCATTGATGAATTTGGCACGAATGCGTGTTCTAAATCGCGGCGTTATATTCCATTAGAAAATATCAGTGCAATGATTTTTTGATTGAAATTACTCATCGTAATTTCGCTGATAGGAACTAGACAGTTGGCTCTTGTTACAAGAGACGAGCTTGCCCAATCAAATATAATCAGTCTCGATGTTATCACGCGTTTGATATATGTATATATATATCGTATTTCCGCATTTTGAATCTCCTCACGATACAATTGGAGCGTATAAATATTGTCAATAAAAAAATAATAAAATAAAATAAAAAATTGTATAGATCCAAATCATAGTAAAATTTAAAACGTCTTTAAAAAATCTACCTAAAATAAATTGCTTCGCGAAAAGAAAAGTCAATCAGTGAGAGTGTCTTAGTGCTGTGCCATCCCATGCTTCATAAAATTATCAATTTTTAAAACATAAATAATTAAAATAATATTAATAATAGTGCTGCGACAAGGCATTTGGGCTGTCGTGTTTACCCAGTGTATTTTACGAAACCCCGCAGGTGTCTGCTGTTTACCACGTCTATTAAGGACCACCACCGGTCAACGATGCTGCGAGAACCTCCGGGAGGTTGCCAGTGGTCTGGCACTCTCGTCATGCTCGTATTCGCTTCATTGGCATTAATGAACGGTAAGATAGATCAGATCTTAAGGAGGCTGGTGACCTAAATAAAAATGTAAAGAATTGAATAAAATTGGGACAGAATATTCTTTACAATTAAATAAGTAAAAAGATTTTTTTTTAAATTTTTTATCCCCATAGTTTATGAGTGCAATTAAAAATCAAAGTTGTAGGTTGAGTTGTGGAAAAAAATCCTCGGTTTTAATTTTAATCGTCGCAGTAGTGAAGTTTAACCCTTTGAGAGGCACATTTTTCTATTCAATCAATTTTCAAAATAATATTCTAAGGATTTTTGGGGTTTGTTGACTACGATCCTGATGTCAGAATCAGAAAATTCAAGATGGCGAATTCAAAGTTGCGATTATTTTCGATTTTTAGAAAACTTTATTTTTTTTGGACAACTTTAGCTTGCTGGAAAATCTGAAAAAAAAAATACATAATAGGGCTAGACATTGAGTGTATGTTAAAAGATGAGTTTTGAAGTAATTCAATGCTTTGTTTAAAAACAGCTGAATTTATTTTGATTTATTTATAATTAATTA